>JAECUM010001249.1:0-142221 GCA_016617855.1 Megalonaias nervosa
TGCCCATCCATATCTCTTTTAGCACTGGCAATGGCCAAAATCACAAAAGGTGATAAAACTAAGATATCAGTGAATATCAATTTTAAAACAATATACACATCAATGAAAACATTCAAAGTTTGTGATAATCGACCTAGTTGCAATGTATAGTGTTTGGTGGCCATTAGTGTAACATATTTTTCAGGTTTAAATTACCCCAGTGTGAGGAAGATTTAATTTAGTTTGAGGTTGAAATAACGACAAATGAGACTAAATTTATGCCAGTACATAATTTGTCATTTAATTAGTGATTTGTTAATTTGAAAAGAAAAGTAATTCAGAAAACAAAAGTATTTATTATAATAGATGCTGGTAGATAATGAGTGTACACTAAAGTTAAAAGAGAGCAAAGTCAGAAATGGGATTCCATGGTACAGTTAATTTTGGGTTAATAGATATTCAAACATGTTAGCATGGATTTGTACTAGCATTTTGGGGGGGGGGTGTATCAGAATCAAAGTTAAAAATTTGTATATTGCACATTTGATAGGTATTCATCTGGACATCGATGTATGTTAGTATTTCATGAGTTACCTGAGCACATGATAAAACTTATATTGCAATAATGTAAGTGTCCAGGGAAAATATGATAGTACATAGCAGACCACAATATTATGGTTGCAAAACTTCAAAGCTAACAAGATTATCTCTTTTTTTATAGCACTATTAGTGCATTATGTATTATTTTCCATTGTCCCTCTAACAATTTGTGTGTCCCCCAAAATTTGGATGGTGTTGAACATGATGTCCCCTACCTATGGGATCCTGAGTTCAACTCTGACATTTTAAATTTCAGTAAGACATTTTCATCTGCAGTTTTATGATGGACAGTAATGTGATCTTATGCTAAATGCACCAACAATTAATGTGTGTAGAAAACCACTTGCTACTGTTTATCTTTGACTAGACACTCAAGTTCACTAAATTTAGGCATTGCAGAGTCATTGAAGCTGTGCAGATTGTCCTTGTTGATTAATGATGCCCACTACCACATTCACACACTCACAAGTGCACGAACTCCCATGCCACACCACATGCCACACATACACACACATACACACACACATATTATGCTTCGAAAAAGCTTCTAGTTCCTTGACACACAAACCCATTAAATTAATGGTTTTAGTGAACATATTGCCAAGAGTGAATACAGGATCAACTCATTGAGTTGTACTGACATTGCGATTTTATGGAAAAATGTGTTCCTGCAAGATGTGTGTACTGTGTGGAAAGCAAGTTGACATACATACATTCAGGTGTTTTGAGAATATAAAGCAGTCAGTCCAAGATGGAAGTGGAGGAAGCAGGCAGGCAGGCAGGAGGGGTGTGTGACCCCATAGCCTTCACATAGCATTTTGGCCATTGACATGTGGATTTGAAGTACAGGAATGGGGGGTGACCCCACAGTCCTCGCCAAGCATTTTGGCAGCTGAAGGGTAAATTGGGAGTGTGCAAGTGCATGTCTCCATAAGGGCCTCACCAAGCATCCTGGCCAGTGGAGAGAAGATACAGAATATGACCAGGACAACAGAGTATATAGTGTTGAATTCTTGAACAAAGAATAATGTTCATATGTGGCCGTGATTAGCTGTTATTTTGTGAAGAATCTGTAAGCATATATGTTGGTGACTTAGGGATGATAAACTGTGTAAATTCATGGAGCCAAACTGTGGAAAGATATTCGGATCAGGATATAAGTGGGAAAACTTATTTTGGTGAGATCCTAATATAGTGCAATGAAATAACTGTACAGTTAAAAGAAAGCTGAATAACATGACTTGAATAAGTTTCTATTAATCTTATTTCATTTCACATTTTATTATTATCATGAGAGGTAGTGTTGGTGGGAATGTGGGAGTCTGCATTATTATTGTTATATGTCAATAAATGTAATATTATTTGTGTATTTTACACTGTTTTTCATCATTCTTTGAGTGTTTATCGCCTGTCCTAAACATTCACCCTCCCCTTTCTTAAGTATTCAAAAAGTGTAGGGGTGTCCATGACATTCCTTCCCTTGCTGCCCTAGAGTCTTGTCCTGAAGTGTTTTGCATTGGAGAATATGAACTTAATAGATTATATAAACCATGGCTATTGCTGTTGCTTTAGATTTAAGTTACAAACCATAACTTAATGTTTCTTGTCCATTTCAGCTGGTGCTCTGCTGGAGTTTGGAAAATTAATGAGTAGGATAGAAGATGAGAGGAAGAGAATGGTGAGTGCAAAGACATGGGCATTTCAAATTAAATTGATGCCCCACCCTATTCTGTAAAAGACATGACAAAGAAAACTAATTCAGTTCCCATTAACTGTAATGTTATTGTTTAGCCACATTAATAAGCTTTCATGGTAAGAGTGACAAAACACACCTACATTCTGTAAGTTAACCAAGAAAATGATATGTTGCAAGGCTCATTGTTGAAAAGAATCCCCATGTAGGTGCCCCATCTGTTTACGATGGCATGGTGTTTATTTCTCCATTTTCATCCAGTAGTACTTCTGCAGTGACAGTAGTAAAAAAAATTAAAATGGTTTTGGGTTCATTAGCCTTCTGTTGCATATAGTTTACTGTATGTAAGCATCTTCAGAAACAGTTACATTAATTTCTGTTCATATAATTATTTTCAGCCATTTGATGCCATTCATTCTTTTCAGTTAGGTATTTAATTTACCACAACACCGACTGGTTCTGTAGCTCTTAATTAAAATTAGTAGACCTTGACCTCAAATCAAAATTTACCACAACACACCGACTGGTTCTGTTAATTAAAATTAGTAGACCTTGACCTCAAATTAAAATTTACCACAACACACCAACTGGTTCTGTAGCTTTTAATTAAAACTAGTAGACCTTGACCTCAAATCAAAATTTTATTTTGATCAAAAAAGTTCCGTAAGCAGAATTTTTTTCTTGAAACCTCCTACAAAAGAACAGTTGTCTTGCAATTACCATTTTGAAGATATTTGAGAATTTTTTTAAATGTTGGAACCCATTGTAGAAAGAATAAAAGTGTCCCCACTAAAACTTCTTAGTGCAAAAATATGTATTTTGGTTCCCATATGGGTATGTAGTAACCTAAGCTCAAAGAACTATGGCACACATTTCACTCTAAGGGTATTCTGGGATCATTACTATGGCATGTAGTCAGTAAAAAACATTCAGAATGCTTGTGTTTCTCAGATAATTACTTGGCATCATTAAATGTGCTTACATAAATCTGTCGAGTTTGCCTTCTTCCTTGAGAGGGGCGTGTCTGGCAAATGTTTATATGAATGGTGTACAGTAATTGCCATAGAAAAGGGAAGTAAATCTTGGAAGTCACAGACTTTAATTTTCACCAACTTCGAGAGATCAACCAATCTTTTTTGGAATTAATCAAATCCCAAGTTAAAAATGTTATCAGGGTTCCCATGGTCATGGAAAATCTTTGCAAAATCCTAGAGAACATTCTTGTCATGAGACATAATGGAAAATTCATGGAAAATGATTATCGCCATGGAAAAAAATGAAAAAGTCATGGAAACTATGGGAAAAAAATTTGAAAAGTCGTGCAATTTCATCCAAAAGCAGCCATTTCAAATTAATCAATTTTCAGAATCGTGGCTGTGGCAGTCCGTAGTGTTAAAGTGGGTGGATCAGATGGATAGAAGGGACAGTGGAGGTCATCTTGACAATAGGTTGATAATCTGATTATTTTTCTTAAAATGTTATCAAATATAATCAGCAATTCCTATGAACAGATTAAACTTTCTGACCTTTTCAAGAACTCTGTGATGGAAAATCTAAAATTATATTGGGAAAAAAATTATATTTACGTTGGAACCCTGTTTTATATTTCTATGACCAAATGCATCATGTACCTGAAACAGATCCACCCACAAAAATATAAACCTGAAACTGAGATCCACCCACAAAAATATAAAATGTTTGACAATACTGGGCCAGAATGGTTGAAAAATAAGACAGATTTATTATAAATTATTTGCCAAGTTACAAAAGCAAGGTATCAAACTTAAAATGATAGTGATCATATTACACCATTTACCATATCTAATCATTTATAGTTTTAGTCAAGCTGCAAACAGCAAAGATCCTGATCTGTCATGGCATAATGCGCCTGCAGACCAGAGTATATGTTGTTTGTGTTCTACTGATTACTCCTAAAAACTGCACAGACCCAGATCTGCCGGCACATTATGTGCCAGCAGATATGGGTCTGTGCAGTTTGTGGTTGGACTTGACTTATAAGCGAGTATATATGGCAGTGATCCGGTTTTGTCAGGATAGGAATACTGTTTGATTCAACCACACATTTATTAAGACAATATTGATATGGAAAGTTCTTACCATTTAACACTCAAAAATGAAGAACCAACTTTCAGCAAATGCATTACCATTCAGCTCCAAAGGAGCAAAGCTAGAAAGAAAAAAAAAACCAATGGATGAAATGATAAATGCCAAATCTGGATGCATTACTGAAACCATTAATGAAAAACCATGAGATAATGGATGAAAGATACACATGAATAAATGCAAATATATTATATATAGACATTAGCCAAGCAAAACACTGGAGCTATTGTGCTGTTGGCACCTTTTATGTAATGTCCTGTAATGAACTGTTGATTTGCTTATTTAATTATGTGGTAGGACCTTGAATTCAGAACACTTGTCAAAATTATGCCTACTTAGGTACTGAGTAAATGTTTGATGATGTACTCAGCAACTCACTCATAGGTAGTGCTGTGGCAATTGATTGACTCTTTTCACATTTGAATTGATGAGGTTATGTTATATAAATTGAAACCCAATTCAAGGAGGCCTGGAATTTAACATATTAGGTTTCTTTGTCACCACAAGGTATAGTAGAATTGAAAAATTTACTAGTCCTGCTGAGTCTTCACAGGATCTTCCCACAAAATTATGTCAGACAAAACTGAAACTGTTCCAGCCATTGGACTATTGAAATTATGAAAACTATTAGTTTGACAGGAAATTTACTGACTTCAGGCTAGCGGAAATATAAGCTGTGAAAAGATAAAGTTTTTACCTGCCATATTCGCAGAGAGTGTTGGGGGATTTCTGAGACTCAAAAAGTGTGTTCTGATGTCTCAAGGGTGGTCAGTATGCACAATCAAAAATGTGATGTCAGAATAAGCTACAGTAGCCCCCCTCTTGAATGGCCCCCCTGACCAGCAGCCACCCGCTTCTTACAGCCAGAATCCCTTGGCACCGACGAGTTTGAGTTCAAAAGTACCCCTCAAGAATGGCCACCCCTTGAACACGACCAGCAGCCAGCATATTCGTACAAAAATGTGAAATGTTCCCCTCACAAGTGGCCACGTTTTATTTCAAATGTATCCAGAACCAGTAATTAATTAATATCGTGACATAAGGTAATCAGATTATCTCTGTCGTCGATACATGTCTCCCAATGTCAAGTTTCCATTACTGAAAGAAGTGTTGACTAAAGTACATGTAACACTAAGATTAATATTATATCGTTGTCTATAAAAGCCGACGTTTATGGGAAATGGGCTCAACAATGTTATGATAGAGTTTTGGGCTTCACACATCTGTCGAGTTCTTCTCTTTGATGATCACAACCGGATGTAATTGTCAGGATCATAACAGGGTCTGCATAGGCTAAAAATAGATTTCGTGCATTAACACGCACACACAGAGAAATTAACTTTGAACAAAACAGGCTACCAGACAAAGACCAAAAAATCACGTGACAACACATTTACGCTTCCTTTACGAAGAAGGCATTTCGTCCACGCTACAAAAGTTTTGACTGCATAATTAAATCGCATACAATTAGCAACATCCAAATAAATCATTACCAAACATTAGCTTCAAGTATTTGGGGGCAATTGTAACAGATGAAGGATTGAAGCCTGAAGTACTCTCCAGGACTGAGCAGACAACAGCAGCGCTGACAAAACTGAAGCCCATCTAGAATGACAAGAACATTGCACTCAGTTCAAAGGTCAGACTGATGCACTCACTGGTGATCTCCATATTTCTTTATGCCTGTGAATCATGGACCATAACAGCTGACTAAGAGAAAAGGATACAGGGCACAAAAATGAGATGCTTCCGAAAGATCCTCTGCGTCTCATACAAAGACCATGTCATCAATGAAGAAATACAGCAAAGGATCAGACAAGCCATTGGGCCTCACGAAGACCTCCTGACTACGGTGAAAAAAACGTAAACTATAGTGGTATGGGCATGTCTCACGATCATCAGGACTTGCCAAGACAATCCTGCAAGGTGCTGTTCAAGAAAGAAGAAAGAGAGGCAGGCAGAGAAAGAGGTGGGAAGACAACATTCGAGAGTGGACAGGCTTGACATTGAGAGACTCACTGAGAAAGACAGAAAATTGAGAGGAATGGAGGAAGTTGGTTGTTCGGTCTTGTGCGGTGCCCCAATGGTCTACCAGGCTATGGGACCGATGATGATGCTGAAACATTAACATGTCATCACGTTAACGGAGACATATTATTTTAGAAGAAAGACGGTTATTCTACTTGACGACATTGAGGTGGGGAGCTTGAACTTGCCGAACAAATTTATGTAGAAAAGACTAGAATAAAACAATTTTATGTTGAAAAGACTCAAATAAACAACATCATAACCGATAAGGAGGTTATTCAGCAGCAGTGGGAAAATGGAGCAAGTGGAAAGAGAATTATGTATGTACCAAGATTTAAATGATGTTTTTGAATGGTTTTGCAATGTGCATGACAACAATATCCGCTCGCATGTCACGCTTACGTGAAGAATAAGAACTATTAATATATAGTCAGTTGAAATAAGTCATTATTATAACAAGAAGAACCTTTTAATAATTAATGTTACTTTTAAATGAAGATATTAAATGCTTTGAAGTATGTAGTTTTCTTACTACGTACATTGCATATACTTCTCACAAAAAATTTAGACCCCCCCCCCGTGGAAAGGACTCTCGTCTTATAAGGCCACTTTCCCAGTGCAGAAGGGGTGGCCATATAAGAGGGGGACCACTGTATATTTTCATATAAGAAAAGAATTGGAAATTCAAATCTAAATTAAAACAATTAACTTGTCTGTTTTTTTGGTTCTTTTTTTTCAAAGTATTTAATACACAAGATGGATATAGTTGGTAGACTTGGCATTGTCAGATATGATTACAATACACCTATGTACAAAACTCTCACGTAATCACAATCACACTGATATTAAACAAAAACATACATCATGTTTGCATCTTTAAATTCCATAGGATGGCAAAATGTAGACTTAATTTGATGCAGTCTTTCCTGCTTTCTACAATGCAATAGGGGGTATGAAGGTAATGCAGGTGTCATTATTGTTAATCTTCGCACTCTCTAGAGCTAGATGGTACTGTTATTCAAATTTCCATGCTGGATTTTTGAGCAAATCCTGGTCAGAACCGAGTTGTTCATAGCAACCACAACATCAGCAGTGTCAGTAATGTCTTTGATGCAGTTTGACCAAAAGATACACCTCTCTCTATAGAAAACTTAATATATATCACATTTAGGACTGACCATTCCATTGGCGGAAGGGGAACAACATGATATTTTTTAGTTTTAACTATGGGGGCCTTACAGGTAATACAACAGTAATAAATGCTTCTGTGAAGCATGGGCGTTAACTCTTTATCAACACAAATCAGCGGTACAGACATGAGTGTGTACTTATTACTGTCATTCAATCTATTTCATGGCTAAAATCATCCTAAAAAGTGTGGGTCAGTTAATACTTAGTATTGAACAAGATTAAGATAACGAATCACAATGAAGAGAATGTTCAATTCGGTATGTTGAATATGCTACACACAGGTGGTGCTTCTATTTCAGTGGATGTCGTATACTTAATGTCTAAATGATGTTTGCAATATGTCAAAGAATTAAATGCTCCCCCTTGCTGCTGTGCTTGACAATGTAAAACTCCATCAATCTTGAGTTTGTAAATTTATTTTTGCTATGCTTATCTAATTGTGTGTTGCTTACAGAATCACATTCTCCAAAACTGAATCACATTTTAACGCTATCCCGTCAACTGAAATAATCATCTTTTGCATTATATATGTGGAGTAAAAATGTGACTTCAATGAAATGTTGTGGCTGATCACAAACTTTATTAACATTCTTATGCAATGCAGTGATGTACAATAATCTCTGTTTTCAGCACATTTCTTTGATGTACTTTTAATTTTAAATGGATTGGATTGGATTGTTGGACTTTGTGTACTTTACCTATGCAAAGAAGCTAAATGGACTCACCCAAAGCAGAATTTGACACAATGCTTCACCCTAGCTATTGTCAGCCAGTTAAGTAATCTCTGCCTTGTATGAGTGGTATGCCTGAGAACAGGTTTAGCTGAGCTTTGAGCAGAACTGTTTACTGTTGTACACATGCTACACATTACATGTACCGGGTATATATTGCAGTGGTCATGAAATATAGGGACTTTTTGTTGCTGAAAAAAAATTTGGGTTAACATTCCGGAAAAGTGTGTTTTTTTAAATACAATTGTGTCGGGGACATTTGGGTGTCCAGAATAATGTTATTCATGTGACACTGCATGTTATAGCAGGTATGAAAATGAAAACAAATTTCACTTTACAAGACTTCTCGAGTCTGCATTCATTTTATAGTGTTGCCACTGTTAGGTATTAGCAGCGTTTTCCTTGATTAATATTTTGTTGTATATTGTTTATTTTACTTAGAAAATATATTTTTTAAAGAAAATCTTACAGAACAAATGATTTATTAAATAATTTGGATTTCTTCATGATGGCTTAAAATTTCTCATGGTTTGTAAAGAATTTAAGGGTTTTCTGTAAACACTTTGAAATTTTGAAACCTTTTGTTTTAACCTTGAAAATGCCTCAAAGTTTTGGAAAATCTTGAATTTTTCCAAGACATCTTGAATTTATCTGATGGAATAAAAAGCATTAAAACAGAATCAAATATATTACTTTTTAAAATTCCAAATATGTGTTATTTTCATAAATTCCAGAAATAATAAATTCACTTTTTTTTTTAAATGGAATAAAATTGAGTGGCGCAAATGTCACTGAGCATTAGCAGTACACAGATGGAGTTATGTCCCTTGGTTTTAGTGTCATGCTTGTTATATGTCTTTTTCTTCTTCTTTTGTGCCCATTTGATAATGTAACATATTGCAAAATTTAACTCTCAATAATATAAAAGTCCGTGAAAACTCTTTGAATGTTCTATCAAAATCAAGTCTACGGAAGCCATGTTTCCATGCAGCTGGCATTTGCAATGATAAAACAGGAAATATGTTGAGCATTTATTTGCCAGTTCTGACAATGATTCTTTAATATTAAGGAAAATAGGGACCCAATTTGTGCCTACTCAATCAAAAAGTATTGGATGAGAACACCTGCCTCCGTCTTATAAGCTGGTTCAAAGGGTTACTCAGGGTGCTAAAATGAGGAAGTAGTGTATCAATAAATATGCACCATTTTTCTTTTAAGTGGCAAATTACTTGTCTGTACACTAGTTATGTTTTTTTTCTTTTTTTAATATATTTGTATTTTGCTACATTTTTGATGAAATGCAGTTCATTAGTTTAAAGCTCAGATGAATAAAGACTATCTCACTGCATAAGGCACTAACATGGACACAACATGTACGCAAAACCCAGCATAGGTTATGTTGCATTTTCTTCATATAAATTTACTTAAATGTTTGGAAATTTTAGTGCAAGTGACTTTCCATAACCAGCCAAACCATGCCTGTTTGATTTCTCATTCTATAGAAATGCAAAGAGGCTGAACTCATTCTATACAAATGCAAAGAGGCTGAACATTTTATTTTCTCTTTAGGCTTTAATGCTGATTTTGTTTAAACAAAAGCAGCATTCTTCACTGTTCATTAAATAGCAAAGAAAAAGTGTTGATATATAAAAGTCATGATTTTTTAGGGACTACAGTAGGATGTCGTAACAGCTGATTGGCTCAATTAGTGTAGTTATGTAGTACAAGACCAAATTTTACCGGTACAAATGCTGATCAACCAATCTCATCGATGCATGGTTTATCACTTACACAGAGTGGAGAAAATTATCATGTAAACAATACTTTAGAGTACGGAAATTGAATGCATGTGTTTCTGACCTTTACGTAAGCTACGTTCAACATGGACATTATTGCATGTCGACACCATGACAGTATAGTTCGTCCCACACAGCATTGCGAATTTGATCTTATCTATAACTCAGAAAATTATCAGGTTAACATGATTAAATGTAGCTAAAAATACCTAATTTGTTTTACACAATATAGTATAGTATAATGTCTTTCTGCAGTATGTTTGGAGTATTCTTAATTACCCTCTGTAAAGGTGTCTTCTGCAGTATGTTTGGAGTATTCTTAATTACCCTCTGTAAAGGTGTCTTCTGCAGTACATTTGGAGTATTCTTAATAATCCTCTGTAAAGGTGTCTGACCTGTTGATGTGAAGGCATTCACAGTTTCACCATTAGTACTGAAAGATACAAATTTTAAATGCATTGTGCAAATTACACAAAATGGGTTGCAACATTTTTAGTGTACAAGTTCATAGGAGTATTTTGTATTACAATAAGCTTGACGTCGGGAATTGTCTATCTGAAAATAAAAAGGCTCAAGGTATTGGTTAGCAAGCTTAAAGATAAGGGCCACCATGACCCAAATGAAGGCAACATGTTCTTGCTTAATAACTTGTGTTCTGTGCCATTGTTTTGAATAAATGTTTGCCTTTTGGGCAAGGGAAATAGCCTATTTCTTATACATTTTTAAAAGGTCAAATTTGGGGTCACTCATAATTTATGGTCATTGCAGTCCAGAACAGTCATACCCTGCTAGAAGTACTAAACACATTGCAGGCATATAATTATCCATTAATGGTATTTTTTTAAAATAGTCTTTTGGAATTTGACTTTTGAAAGATTTTATGTACTGGTAATCTACAATGCAGGTACTCCTATCAGTCAGATTCAATTACAGTGTATAGTTTCTGCTGTGCTTATGTGAAGTCATATGGCCAGAACACATGATGTAATGATCAAGAAGGGCACATAAACATAGAGTAACATGGCCATATTTGGAAATATGTCCATGTATTTCCTGTTGACGATACTTTCCATTAATGAGCACTACTTTAATAGTCAGCCAGCTACAAGACATGCCTCTGAAAGTTTAAGAGCTTGATGTTTCTAATATCAACACCTGCATAGGCAAAAATACATTTTGCCAGGGGGTACAACACTAATCAATCAGCTGGATTAAGGAAGCTATAAACTACTGTCACTTGGTATACATCAAAAACTCACTTGGCAAAGTCATTTTTGCTTTCCTGATAGAAGAAGATGAAGTTTAATTTTTGGGCCTGAAAATTGCCCACTTTGCCTAGTAGAGTGACCCTTGATGTTGGTTGTGAGAGAAGAGAAAGAGACCATGAAGTACCTGATTTAACATATATTTTAAGGAGGCCATACATACTTTTGGCAGGGAGGGATTTCAGTTCCATCATGTCAGTGGCATAGTAATCATTCCCATTTAGCCAAATAAAGTTTGTTTTATTAATAATAGTGATAAATGTAAGGTCTTATTTTGAAGGAGCAGTAGAGGCTCATGGTGCAGGTTCGAATCCTACCATTGGATGAGACCAGGTTAGCTACCATAGAGTGTCCCAGAAAGGCACTTTGCCCCAATTGCATCAGCACTAAATGACCATTATGTGTTGCCACACTGTAAAACACTAAACAAACTGGCTAGGTTTCCAAACTTAGTAACAAAGAACTGATCCTATGGCCATTCAGGTCCATTTTATATGTCAAGGGAAGCTACTCAAATTTAAATAAATGATTAGACCTGATTGTAGTAAATACCTTTATTGGGTTTTCATTAAGACCAAGCTGGCAGCTGAATTGACCATTTCAAACTGTTTCCTTGCTGGTTCAGAATTGCAAGATTTTTTAAATGCTAACCAATAAACTAACTTGAAACAAAACATCGAAAGAAAAAAAAAAACAAACTGAACTTCAAAAATGTTTTTTTTGTTTCTAATAATAAAATGCTTATATTCTGGAAATATAATCAGCGTCTATCAGCAATCTTCATCCTCCATTTTGGTTGAAGCAAAAATTATTGATTGACATATATATTTTACATACTTACTAAAACAGAATGATTGCATATTCTTGAAAAGCAATCTGCACCAATCAGCATTCGATGTTTTCATTGAGAATAGAAAAACAGTACATGACTGAAATTATTGATCAATAAAGTATTCATCTATTTAGAGACACATATTTTTACACATTTATACATGCACTTTCTGGCTTAGTCTGAAGAAAGCATATTTGTCTGATTATCTGAACAATCTTAATGATGATGATGCCATTAGTACAGATGTTGACCTGGCCATTAAAAGGTTAAGCTTGGAAAGTTTTGATGATGACAAACAGGATTAGTTAGAGTGGTCCAAAAACCACACACACACACACAAAATCAATGCAGGATTATGCACCTTTTAAAAAAGGAGGGGCATACCCCCAGACCCCCCCCTTCACACTGTCAGTGCTTGCCAAGTTTGGCCTCTTCAAATTTGTTTTAGGTCTTTTCAGATATTTCTTACAGAAAACCCTGCCTTTGGACATTGTTCCACTTATGATAATATCTACAGCAGTATTGGAAAAGACTTTTAAAACAATGGATTGTGTTATAGAAAGTAATCCTAATTATATGTATTACTCTACATGCATATTCTGGAAACTGTGTGAGTGTTTTATATGTTCAATTTGTGCTTAATAAGACCTTTTTCAAAAATGTCATTAAATGTTTTGCCATGATCTGTCATTAATATTTTTACTGCAAGAGAATTTGTAACTTGAGAGGTTTTTGTTTCCCTCTGAATAGCCTCATCTCCTTGGTAACCTCAGTAATTTGATTATGTATGTTGCCTCAGCCAGACCACCAAAATCTAGGCCAATTTAATTAGCATGTAAACATGTGCTACTGGCAACAATGAATTGTTTAGTCACTTGTATTGTTTGGCAGTGGAATATAGATATAAAAGAGCTAACATATTATACAAAAAGGTCATAATTTCTACCATGATGTGAGTGTTGCATGAATTTTCTAACATATGATCCATACTTGAATTCTTGGATTTCTCATACAAGTGTACTTCAACACATTATCGATTTTATTTACACCCCTCCTCCCACAGGCCAAACGTTTATCTCAACATCTGCTTATGTCAACAATATTGCCTTGGGCCTGAGGATGTCAAAATAAACAAGTAGGACTGTATAACCATATTTAGAAAATATTATAAAGAATATTTAGAACAGTTTTTTTTATGATATAAGGATCATGAATAGCAATATCTCATCTTCCATCTGATTTTATGTAAATTAACAGTCCAATTAACCAAACTGTTAGTATTCTCATTACTTTGATTCTTATTTTGTTTTTTCAGCTGGAGACGCTTGAACAGTTCATTGAACCACTGGAAAACTTCAGAAAGACACATATACATGCAGTTAAGGTATGAGGTCTGTTAGTCTTATTAATGATAACAATGAATACCAGACTTTAATCCTGCATTCATCAGTGTTCCCTTTACGCTCATTTGTGCATCTGAGACCCCAGTTTTGTCAATGAAGGGATCTTTGACTCTCAGTCTTGTACCCCTAGGGGAAACACTGATTTATGAGCATACTTGATAATAATGGGGTTTTCCTTTTTTTGGCGCTGCTGGTCAAAACCATAAGAACTTGTGCAATTGTCTGTCATTTGGCATCCGTCCATCTATTACTACAGTGTTGTTATCGCTGCTTCTCCAAAACTACAGGAAGTATTGCCATGAAACTTTACACACATATTCATTCCAAGTTGGCTTGGTTTAAAATGGTGCCCATTGGACAACCAATACTTCCACCATGAATCAGCTTGAAAGTCTTGTTAAGACTATTCGTTAGGGAGCAAATGGTTATATGGATGTGGTGTTTTCGCTAAAAGATTTCTAATGAGAGGTAGTCGCTCCGAAATGAAAATGATACAAGTCTGATATCCAGCATGGTCACTATGGTGACCATCTTGAAAATCTTGTTGCTGCTGCTGCTGCTGAAAAGATGGATACATCAACATGGGATTTTTACTTAAAGTTTTATGATATCTGGGCTTGACATTACTTTTTTAAATCACTTAGGTAAATTCTGACAAAATCATGCCATGACCATGTTATTACTTGACTAGACTTACAGGTATTTCAGCTTAAAATGAAAATGAAAGAAAACTGCTGCTTCATGAATTTATAACAATCATATATATTTATTTCACTGTAAAGTATGCAAAACTTTAGTTGAATTATATTTCTCTCAGTTAAATTGGGCACATGTTCACCAAAACTAAACAGGCAGTGTTAAATCAAACAGAGTACTTTGCTCTCAAGCTTTTATTACATTTTCTATAGCAGTGTCTCAACCACCAGGATCTTATTAGCAACCAGGATTAGTTTCAGGTACTAAGGTAGATGGAGTTTAATCAATATCTCAGTGTAAGATCAATAGACAGTCTCCTTTTGTTACGGGCACTGAATTTAATTTTTCTGTATGAAGACTTCAGCAGTGCTGCATTCATGGAGTTTTTTTAAATATGTGCATTCCAGAAACAAACTTAGAGCAAAAACTGCTGTTATGAGCACTGTCCAAATATTTGGTGCAGTATACAGTTTTTATTCAGCCATTCACCCTTAAAGTGTTTGTCATGACACATGTCATGCCAGTATGGTGTCATAGCACTCGTCGCAATATGTCCTTTTTCATAACTGTTTACACATCAGAGTTCATTGGCTTGATATGAATGGCTGTTAAAATATTGGCACATTGGGCCTTTGAACATTCATTCTGTCCTAGCTTGAACCTTGCATCATGGAAGTTTTACAATGCATTTATAATAAGGGTTATCTAGGAAACCCAAAATGGCTGATTCCCAGTGTGGTTCAAAATTTAGATGATGAAGTGGATATTCAGATGTTAGATATACATTAAGCTATGGACATTTCCTCCTCCCCCTCCATTTTTTTCTACTCACCCCTTATGTTTGTGACAAGGGTGGAGCTTCCTCCCTTTAAGATACAATCCTGGCAGCATCTCTTTATTTAGGAACACCAGGGAAATTCTTTTGTATGTAACTGTAGAGCGACACCTTAAAACAAATATGAAAATTTGTGCAAGTGCTTTAATTTCTAGTTTTCACATCATTGTGCCTGATTGTTCAACAAAATGGTATATTAACATTGATGTTCTGTATGAAAATAAGCTAATTATACCTATTTTGCTTTTGCTTATGCCTTATGGCAGTACTGTGTGTGAAGTGACCTTCATTATGGTAAATTAGAAGTCTTAGAACACAGAAGTGAAGTCAACTTAAATTTAAACTTGCTGCATTAAGTGAAAGAAAAATAATAGCAAATAAACTAAAATTAAGGAAAAATATGACAAAACAGATTTGCTTTCTTTGATATGCTCTAGTGCTAGAAGAATTAACAAACATTTTCCTTTCACCTGAGACCTCTGAACCTGATTCCATTTCTATTCAAACTGCAAAATTTATTAGGAATAATAGTCACAGGTTTCATTTTCCTGTCTTTTAGGATGACATTATTTGCTATGTTGAGAAAATGCAATGTTCATTTTTAAAATAGCTCAGTTTTCATCGGGGGAGGGGGAGCATGGACTTGTATGGGACTTTGCCACTGATGAATGCTATTCTGTGGAAGAAATACATGAGAATTATTCAATTGGATTATTTAGATCCTTGTGACTTAAAATGTTTCATCTATGCAACAAAAATGTGATCATATAATAACAATACCTATGTGGTCTTTATGGAGGCACTCAGAGATATTATGTACGTCCAACAGATGTTAGGTGAAGTTGTTTGTATGCACAACATGTACAACAGAGAAAATCTTGTCACACCTCTATACTACTTTTTGTACTGTGGCTGAAATTTCCTTACATGTTGTAGTTGTGGAGATTACACAGTTACGTGTCTTAGGCTCATACAAAGTAACAAAGAAAAGAGTGAAGCCAACAAGCTTTGTAAATTTTAACAGAATAATTTATTTCCCTAGAAAACAAGGTAAAAATATGAAAAAAGGCTTACGGTTTGTGAATATAATCCAAAATTTCATCCTAGAATTTAAAAATATAAGTCCTATCACTGAAAAGTTCTAATTGAATCCAAGTTCGATTCTCAATGAAGTTCCAAGATGGAAGGCGATGACGTCCTCTATAACCAGTTTTGTGCTGATTTGTCAACAGTTCCATGTTGAGTCACCAAGAATATAATTCCGGCTTTAGAATTCCAAATAATTTTAGTAAATGTCTTTGTCCAAGAATTTTGGTGAACACACGTAAAGTCTCCAGGAAAATAAATTATTTTAAATTAAAAAAAACTCAGTTCAAATGGCAACAATAAGAATACCTTTCAGCCTGATGGTATGATTTACAACTGACTCAAAACACTGAGATCTCAGTATTAAACCCAACTAAAAATGCAATTTCAGACCCACATTGTGGGTCACGTGGTCACTTATTTCAAACAGCACATTAAAAAAAAATGTCAGCACGTAGGCTATTTACAGGTTCAGAATAATGTGACTGGGTGGGACATGATGCCCCAGTGCTGGACATCACTATAAACTGCCACACTGCAGACATCGTAGCGATATGATTGAAAAATTGTTAAAGCTACATTAAAAACCCAAATCACACGTCAAACACTGATGCTCCTGAGATGTGATCTCACAGTCAAAATAGAATTACTCTAATAATGATATTTTTGTTACGTACTTGCCAATTGTTAGATAATTTATTAAAATAACTATGCTTAACAGAAAGAAAAGAAAATTGCTTAACATTTCAACCTTTTCAATATGAACTTCATCCTAAAGTGTGAACCGAGATATTGATCATCTGACAAGCACATGAATATGACAGTTCATGAGTGAAGTGTGTGAAACAAAAGCGATGCTTTTTTCTTGTGATCAGACTAAGTAAAATGAACTGTAAGATGCATGGGGGCAGCAGACCCATATTTGTCATTTATGGTTATTGTGCAGTTCTCAAATTTGCATTGTGGAAGGTTTTAACAGCTAAAATACTCTGAAAGTTTCTCTCTCTCCAATGCTAGGCTAAGTGATATGAGAGCCTCTTGTGGTGACTTGGCATGATTTTAAGTTATTTACAATGAGGTATGGTATAGTTGTTCATGATTGCTCATTTGTGACTGGAAAACATCAAGGAAAAAGTATATCTGGGCCCCTTTTGTGAGGTTGGTGATGCTGGTTTGGAAAATGAGTATTGTTTTCCAGCTTCTAGGAAATGGCTCTTTCTTGCGCAAAAAATTGATAGGTGTAGAATGAATTTTGTGGTATGCATTGTATTGTCACTAAAGTACTAAGAAATGTATTATTTGGCAATGACACAAATGATGCACAGCTCTACTCATTATGTCCCAAAACACTATACCTGGATAATGGAAAAAGAAATTGACCAAAGAAAGAGAAAGGACAATATATGCACCTTTTTAGAACTAAGTTATTTTCTAATATATAACCACAAATTTTGAAGACTGATGTACAGATTAGTCAATGGCAAAAACTTTGGTGTGAATGGTATGCAGTTTTCACAAGAAATTTGGCTGTCCTACACCCACATATAAGTATTATAATGTAAGTACCTTTGATGTACTGTAATTGTTTGGAGATGTGTCAGTTAGCTTGCATCATTGTATGAAAAGTTAATTCAGTTCTCAACAGTTGTCAAAATGCCAGCTGTGCTGATGATTGTAGATTTATTACTATTGCTTTTTTTTATCCTTTTGATTTTGATTTCACAATGTTCCCTGATCATTAGACATGAGGCTTAGCATCCTTATGTTATTGTACATGTTGATATCCTTCTCTTTTATTCTCTATTAATAGTGTATCAAAAGGTCATCCTTAACTTGTTTTACAATTAACTTTTTGCAAAACATCATTTAATTGTCCTCATCCATTTCTTTATTTTTGCTATCAGCTTTTAAAATATATGGGGTCCATAGACCTTATAGTAATATGAGCTGGTTCATGAGTTATCTGGGTATGAATTAATCATACCAAATGTGACTTGAATTATTAGCAATTAATTTGTTATACTCTCAGTATCTTGGACCCAATTTCACATACAGTCATGAAAATTTGTATGTGGATGCATCTTAATGAGCACAACTAAACCACACAAACACTAGGTCATTGTGGCTTTATATTCATGGCTGAGTGACTTCTTTATTTTTAGCAATCAGTTCATTATATTGTTAGTATATCAAACCCATTCTACCTTAGTCTGGACCACTCCGGTGGTCTTGTGGTTAGAGTGTCTGCCTTGGACCACTCCGGTGGCCTTGTGGTTAGAGCATCCACCTTGGATGCAGGAGGTCACTGGTTCGAACCCCGGCTGAGTCATACCAAAGACTTTAACAGATGGTACTAACAGCTGCCTTGCTTGGTGCTCAGCATTCAGAAGTTAGTGTTAGGACGGGTTGGCCTGGTTTCAGGATAATGTGACTGGGTGGGACATCATGCTACATGTCTGTGGCATGATGCCCCAGTGCTAGACATCATTATAAACTGTCACAATGCAGACGTTGTAGCGATATGACTGAAAAATTGTTAAAGTTACATTAAAAATCTAAATCACACACACACACACACACACGCACACACTACCTTAGTCTGGCCTACTCAAATTGAAATTGCAATGTGGATGCATTTCAAGGTGAATAATCCATCCACAAAACTAGGTCATTGTTACCCAGTTTTCATGCTTGAGAAACTTTGCATTTTAAGCAAGACATTGTTATACCCTTGATATCATGAACCCTTTTGTTACCCAAACCCATGAAACTTGGCACATGGAGAGTAACTGAACTTTCACAAAACTAGGTAACTATAATCTAATATTCATGCTTGAGTGACTTTTGCATTTTCAGCCATCTGTTTGTTACACCATCAATATCTTGAGCCTTATTTCATGTACACTTATGATCATTGGTATGTGGGTGCACTTCAAGGAGAGCAGCTAAAAGCAGGTCACTAGTTTCCAGGCTTGAGTGACTCAGGTATTTTTCTGCACCAGTTTGTATGTTGCTGGCTACTCCAGGTGTGCTCCTGATGATGAACTATGTATTTACAATTAAATACGTTATTCATTGCCTTTCATTTCTTTGAACAGTTTAATTCATAGCAACACAATTAAAACTTTTGACATTCTTCCCTATCTATATACAAGCTTTACACATTTGAATATGACATTTTCAGACTAATTTATTGTATGAGTGGAGTTTTAAAATTAACGTATATTGCATTTTCAATTGCAGAAAATGACTTACTTTTGATTACTGAAGTAACGTTTTTTCCAGCTATTTTTATGCTAATCTATTAGATAGTGATAATTTCTTGTTTGTAATTTCAGGAGGGAAAGAAGCAGTTTGATAAACAAACACAAAAGTTCTGTAGCTCCCTTGAAAGATATCTCAGCCTGAAAACAAAAATCAATGATAATACGTTCAAAGAGGTAAACTGACTTGCAGTGGCGTCACTAGGTGGGTGCGGGGGGTGCGGACTGCGCCAGGTGACACCAGAATAACTGATTATACAATTTTTGAATTTTTGTGCAGGAAGGTGGTCCATGGGGGTGACACCATGAGTTACTGCACATGACTGTTTATAAAATTTTTGAATTTTTGCGCAGGAAGGAGGTCCATGGGGGTGACACCATTAGTTACCACACTGGGTGACACCAACCATAGTGATGCCACTGCTGACTTGTTATTGTTCAAAGCTATACCATGCAGAATTATATATGTTATTTACTTGGGAATTTGCTTTTTCTTTTTTTTTTTATGGGCTAAATCAATCAAGATAACAGTGGTATTGTTTTTTTGGTTTTTTTTGCACATTTGGTCATGGAGGCTTTTTTAAGCCTCTGTACATATATGGCAAAACATAAAGGCATCTTCACTGTCACATTCTTCACTCGACTTAAACTTCATTTTGAAAACATAGCCAGCTGTATGTTTTCAACTATTGCTGCACAAAATTATGTTTTATCTTACGAGTAATTGTTACCTCATCTTTCGATGATGAAGGCTCCACTGGTTCGATAACAGTACTCTTATTGTTGGTTGGTTGTAAACATGGTCCAAATGATAATTTCATTTGTTTTGGATCTGTTTTAATTTTTTTTTTTGCCATGGATGCCATTTTCAGTTGAACGCTGGCAGTATCTTGGAACAATGTAAGGCATAAAATGGAAATTGTTGGTTCGTTGCATGACAAGGATGCGCATAAAATAATAGTTTCTTGTGAAATCACTTTAAAATCATGTATTTATTTTCTGCCTCTTTCTTGTGTGTAGTGATTATATGGTTCTAACATCCTGTTGCTACAATTGATGTGACAGTTACAGGTCACATAATGTCAGCTCCAGGCTCCACACTCAGTTGCAACCTTATGTATTATGATAACGTTAGCGTAAGAAACTGATATGCTCATGTCTTCTCTGTTTGGGAGAGTTGTAATCTAGCCAGTAAAGTAGTTAGACAAAACCTTTATTTTGTGTTAATCAGCAAAACATAACATTGGGGTGCATCAATTTACATTCCCGCAACGATTTTTTAGGCCAAGACTTTGTTTTGTGTTAATCAGCATAAACTTAACATTGGGGTGTGTCAATTTTCGTACTGTTGATGATTTTTGTGCGTCAGATTGGAAAAGTCTGCGTATTTGACGCATGACACATGGTTAGATAAAACACTGATTGTCTTATAATGAATTATTATTATTATTATTATTATTATTATTATTACGGAATAAAAAACACTCCATCTACTATTTTTCCTAGGAAATGAGCAAGGTAAGTAATTCTTGTATTTAAGTGTCCATGCTAGATCTGACAGACCTTGTGCCCATGGCCAAAGGATTACCAGAATGGTATGTCTGACTAATCATATGCTACGTTCAGCTCCAAGTGTGCCACTGCCTGATGTCATGACTTGTTCTACTTTATTTCAAAATGTTAATATGAAAATATGTTACAAAGGAGGATAATTATTAATAAATCATAAAAAGAAAAAAGTCTTTCAACTAACAGTTGTATAATAAAGTGCCTTCTCTGGAAAGTGAATATAAATGGGGCTACTGGGTAGTCTTTCAGCAGATTATGAGGAGGCCCTGCATGACTGAGTGGTCTAAGGCACTCACCTTTATAGGTGACCAACATCTTAGTTAAGTCGGCGTGGGTTTGAGTCTCTATTTGGCTTTTGCGGGTATGTAAGATCGCTTGCCAGTTACTTCCTGTGGGTCGGTGGTTTTCCCTGAGTTCTTCCTCTACTAGATAATACTGTCCACCATGAATAGCCTATTATCTTGTGCTGAAATATGGCATTAAATCCACAAATGCAAACCAATCCAATCCAACTGATTTTGAAATTTGTCAGACCCCCCCCAATAAATCTGTTCCATGTATGCACACTAAACCTTTCTAGGTCTAAATAGAGATGCCATCCATTCGGGATTTCGTGCAGTTATGAATTTTTACTGAAAATTCTGTATTTCAAATTGACAGAATTTGAGAAACATCTATTTTAAAAAAGTTGATAAAATTTTGATTAGAGTTTTCTTTATGGATACAGGAACGAAAGTACTTCAGCATCCATGTGTTAGACTAACATAGAATGTAGTTTCTAAATATAAAAAACAGTATGTGCAGAGGAAGAAACCAGTTGACTAGACTGTAATTCAGTTGTTTTGTTTGTTTGGGTTTAATGCCATTTCTCAGCACAGGATAGGCTGGCTATACATGGCAACCAGTATAACCGGTGGAGGAAGAACCTGGGGAAAGTGCAGGTAAGAACTATGAACCCACAGAAAGCTACTGGCATGCATTCTCACATACCCATATTGGTCAAGCCCAAAAATTAAACTCATGTGGACAGAGGTGAAATGGAAGTGATCAGTAACAGCAAGCAATTTACACGGTTCTTCCACCTGGGGTCTCAGTGGCAGAGATGAAGAGAAAAAAAAAGATGCAGATAATTAGGTTTGTTACGTTCAATGAATATGTTACCTATTTTAAAGGGGGCGGGGGCTGAATTCAGCAAATTGATACTGGGATTCCTGATAAGCATCTTAAGGGGTTTGGATCTGTATTGAAATGAAAGTGATCAACCATATATAGTACTTACCCATAATGACTAATAGACTCATATAAAAAAAAAAAAAATATTACTCTACAGTCACAAATTATAAGAACCATATGAAACAGAATGATTCAGTGAAATTTAAACACAGGTCAAAACTATTTACATCTTTTTGGTTAAAACTTTCAATTAACAAATGTTAAATTTGGGCCAAAATATGGGCTATCCAATATTGATTATCAATAAACTAACCCACAAACCACTTTTACTTTGTGAATATAATGACCATTGATATCTAAACCATATTCATATTCCATGTTAATTTACATCTTCAAATGACAAAGTTTCTTTGTGTGCTGATTGTAAAAGCGTAAGAAACCATTCAATACCATAGAATATTAAACTGCCACATTTTAACATTGTTAATGAATAATTTGTTATTTATAACTGAAGAAAAAGAATGCAATAGAAATATTGTTGGGATAATGTGCAGTTGCAGTATAAACTATGCACAAAGCTGTAATTAGGGATCATTATTTCTTTACAGAATTAGAGATATTTGTTTGCAAGTAATTGTATTTTTGTTCTAATATTTGTTCTGGTAAGAACATATTTGAAAACAATGTCTTAAGTTTATAAATTTCTTTCAATAATTTTTAAAAAATTCTTATTAAAAATTTGAAATTTTTAAATATTTGGAAGCAAGTATTTTATGGTTAATGACATTTTATGGCATTTCATATATAAGTACCATTTCTCTCAAATTATTCGGCATTTGTATATTGTATTTGTAGCTTTTAATAACAAAACACTCCAGTGTACTTATCTCCAGAAGTCATTCCTAACATTAGTTATTAAGGGTGAAGAGACTTGAGGTCTAAAAGAAGAAAAAAATATATTTTCAGTTTGTGTACAAGACATGATTATGCAAATTATGCTTCATCAGTAAACTGAAGATCTTTGATGACTTTGATTATGGGCAAGAAATTATGCATATGTCACAGGGTTTGAAATATGGTCACAAGATTTCAGCAGACAGATTATGGACATGAAAACAAAACTAGTTGTCATAGCAGCAAAAGATAACATTTTCTCTACAGCATGACTGAATGGAAAATGATACATATTTTTAGATAGAAAAATATGTAATGAATAATTAAAAGAAGAAAATTTAATGAGAATTACAAACTGGCATGAAATAACAGTTTGAGACAGCGTTCATTAATTGCCTGTGCTCTTGACAGATGTTCAAAGTGACAATCAGTAGAGATCAATGTCAAGAAGTATTTACAAAAACAACAATTTTGGAATATCTTGGATCAGATTTACAATCAGAGTAATGAGTTAAACCTGTTTTGAAGCCAGGAAATCTAATAACAATGTCCCGCAATACAGACTGGAAACAAAACTAATTTGCATCACAGCTAAAGATATCTTCACTATAACATGACTGAATGGCAGATGCGCAAAATGAATGTTTTCATGCATGTACTTGCACATGCACATGTAGGGGTTAAAGTTCAGGGATTTGGCACTTAATGTTTACTGGGTGGCTCATTCCAGCCAGCTAAAGGAAAGACAGTTTCTATTTATAGTCATCCTCTTATCTGAAAAACTAATATCAGCATCTCGTGTCTGTCTGGATTATACATATATCAATTAATAAAGCATTATCAAGTTAAAACTATATGAAATGACGAGTTTATTTTAATGTGTGTACCGATATATGAGTGTAAGGAGCTTATGAAGAGATAATAAACAAGTCAGAATGTTATTCTGTGATGCATGTTAATTATGCCTTTATCTTTAGAAATAATTTTTATCAGACCATAATAATAAAAACGGAAATTGACATGATATCAAGTTTGGGAGGTTGTTTACATAGTGCTTCTGCAGTGCTGCAATATCAGGCCCACTTGGTACACCTTTTTATTGATTACAGTCTTGCAACCACATTCAAGGAGATATTTTTTAGCACAATGCCTTGAAATCATTTTTTCTTTTTTGTTCATCAATGCATAGGGATGGGTGCAATGTGTTCATTTTTGGTGTTTTATGGCAACACTTCAAAATTTGTATAATTCCTAAGCAATTGCAGTGGAGCACTTTGCCTATGGACACACCATGGTAACAAACTTTGGTTGAACTGATAGTGGGAATTGCACTAGAACTATTTGGTCACATACCTTAACCACTGAACCACAAGTGTGGTTTTTAAATGGGAATGGGTACTTTGGCTTGGGAAGCTGCTTTGATGGATACTAGTCATTATGTTTGAAGATTTGAAGATGGTTGTTTTTCTTTTCTCAAATTAATTGAAAGTGTGGCAGTATAGCAGAAGAAATATGTGTGGAAATAAAAATAAATACATGTATCCTCATTTAAGTAATATCCTTTACATATCCCTTAAGTAATATCATTTGCATGTAATGTCCTCATTTACATTTAATGTCTTCATTAAAGTAATATCCCCATGTTCAAGGTTATTAAAACTTCTTCAGATTTTTGTCAAAATTGTCATTTTGAGTAACATCTAAACCAGGGGTAGGCAACCTATTTTACATAGTGTGCCACTTCTTTTCGGGCTTAATTACAAAATGAATAAGTGCATGCCACCAGTAAGAGAGTAACACTGTTAAAATCAAAATTTTTGGCTGCCCTTCGCTTGCTACACAAAACCTCTTCACATGCCACCTTGTGGCACACGTTCTGTAATTTGCCAATCCCTGATCTAAACTTGGTAGAATTCAGATTCAACCACAAACAACATTGGCCATGATCTGCTGCTGCATAACGCACCAGAAGATTAGATTCTGTGTTCTTTATTCTATTGAGGACTCCAAAAATTGCATTGACCCAGATCATACAGTGCATTATGCAGTGACAGATCTGGGTCTGTGCAGTTTGCAGTTGGACTTACAACTGAGTATATACAACAATTCTGAATCGGAGGAAGCATTATGGTATCACAATTCCATCAAAGTTTCCAATAACTTTAATTTTTAATGCTGCATATCTTGGTGTTCCTCTGGTCAGAGTGGATATTACAAATACAAATATGTTTGAATGAAAATTGTGACACATAAAATTCTTCTCACTTTAAATATCTGTATGTTATTTTTTTTTTTTTTAATTGTTGCTTTGCTTGCAGGCAGATGCACAGTTGGATATGGAAAGGCGAGGATTTAACCAGGCCTCTATGCAGTATGTGCTGACATTGCAAGAAGTTCAAGAAAGGAAAAAGTTTGAGTTTGTGGAAATTGTAAGTAAATAATGTCAAAGTTTGCTCAGTATACATCACTTTGACAAGAAACAAAGCATATTCATCATGAATGGAATGCAGGTATTTTTTAAAATTTGGCATCAACATGCACAGATCATATGTGTTAAAAGATACATTGTTTTTGTTGAACTTGTATTGATACATCTTTGCTAGCCACAGTTCTGATATGTTAACCTAGCTACTCCTTGGCGGATCGATCCGATATTTCAGTGCTTCAGGTCTGTAAATTTCATTAGATCTAGCAGCAAGCCACCACATCCGATCAAAATCAAGTTGTTCACATTTGAACACTGTTCCTACATTGTCACGCCTAGGAGAGCATGAAACTGAAATGGACTTGAAAGTAAACATTTTTCCCCTACTGAACTGAGTTTGCACAAATACATCCTTTCCCTCAATACACCTGATAAGTAAACATTTTTCCACAACTGCCCCGTGTTTGCACAAATACATCCTTTCCCGAAATACACCTGTAATGTGTTACGAGTCTATGCTATTGAAGTAAGTAACAGAAAAGAGTGAAAAGCAACAAGTTTTGTAAAATTCAACAAATAATTTATTTCCCCAGAAAACAAAGTGAAAATGAAAACAAAAGAACATATGGTATTTTTAACTAAATCCCACAATAATACCAGAATTACAGACACAAGTCCTAATAATTTAAAGTTCTGACTAAACTTTAGTAGAAATCCAAATTAAGTCTAACACTGAAGTGTTGATGTATCTGTGATGACCTGTATAATGCTGATGTGCCAAGAGATTGTTTTTTTTGTTGAAACACAGTAATATAATTCCAGGTTTGAATTCACTATAAATCCAAGTGAATGTCTCTGTCCAAGAATATTATCGTTTTATGAGCACTCTGTATTTCCAGGGAAAATAATCGCTGAATTAAATTATTTGAAGGAATAAATTCCAGCCCAAATGAACAGTGAACACAGCAGTAATACAGATTGATTCTGCTAGATCTTAAGTATGAATGAATAATCTTTCCAGTAATAAGATTGTATAGTCTTCCACTTGACCTCAAAATACAACTAACATTTTCTGAAGAAAAAAAAATAACGTAATGGAAAATAACCTTCTGAAAAATGTTTACAAAATGATATGTTAGTTATTAATTGCAGTCTGTTACTAAAATTATAATATAAACTATGTAGTAAATGACAGGTAGACCTGACAATTCATAAGCAATATCCAAAGTTCAAGACACAGATTCAGATAACCATTTACTACAATACCAAAATCAATAATTCAGACCAGGTAGAAAATGAACTTGATTTGAATAAGTTCAGGTCCAACATGCAATGATACAATATAGTAGCATATAATGAAATAAAAAGTATTTTAAAAAAATAACAAACAAACAATATGAATTATATATTACATAACATATGGTTTCTCTCTGGTATGAAGGTCATATTTTCAGTGTCAAACTTACAAAGTATCATTTTGAAGTCATTGGTGTCCACAAATGTACAATGCACAACTATTAAATGATATTGGTTAATTGGCATTACATATTAAGGGATACAACTCATGAAATCCAATAGATGTCACTAGGAGAAAGCATTGAAATATCTGAGCGATCCACCAAGGTGTAGATAAGTTAAAATATTGTAATGATGGCTAGTGAAGAGGGAGATGAGCAGTATTTTATTCCAGTCAGCATCAGCAGCACCAACAGTTTCATAAAGGTTTTGATTCTTGTTTTTAATATAGTTTTATTTCCTTAACTCCACAATGAATTCTGCTCATCCTAGGGATGTCTCATTATGAAATAAAGGCAATTCATTCATTAACACAAGTTCACCCCTTTGAGCTTGATGTCAGTCATATACTGAATGCTTGCATGAAGGTTTTGCATAAAGGTTTTCATTTGCTTATATTCCCTTATTCCTCTGATGGATTTTGTTCATATTTGGGACATATGATTCTGAAGCAATGAAGCAAAGATATTTATTCTGTGAACATAAACTCCTTCCCTTGGAGTCAAAGTTTTCAGAATATTTGCTTTAAGTTTTAGTTTATGCTTTCAGTTTGCATACATTTCCTTAATCCCTACTTGGTCTCTATTTATATTTGGAATGTCTCATTATTATATACTTTTTTTTTTTTCTCCATTAACTTTACATTGTCAGAATCATTCAGTTCTCTACGATACTGAACACCTTGATAATGCATACACATGCATGACACATGTGCCTAAAAATAGTATAGTGTATTAGGAACTACTTGGTAAACAAACCATGTACACTCCTTTAGTAGACTTTAGGTTTCAGTTTATTAGATCTGTTTGTGAATGAACTAGAAGAGCTGTTTTGTCTATTTGAAAGTAGAGATGACAAAGTGAACAATGTGGACGAGTTTGCCAAGTCACAGTGCTCTCTGGGGTATATAAAAATAGCATAGAAAAGCATGCTGATTTCAAGGGCTCTCACATATCTATCAGATATGTACTATTTTATAAGTGAAAGTAGCAAATTCATAGCAAAATGCAACTGAAGGTTTTGGTAGAAAAGTAAGGGCCTCAGGGCTATTAAGCCAAGACGGCAAAGAATTATTTCCGCTGACTGAATGGATTGTGACACACCAGCTGCTTTGCAATTTTCCACGTTAACTTTGTTGATGCAATGTTTCTGATTTAGGCTAGCGATAGACCCCATACAGGTCATAACATAGCTGGGAGAGCATGCAAGTGACAAGGCATAAACATGTCTACTTTAGCTGGTAATAAGAACGGCTAAAAATGCTTGCAATTTTGCATCTTCAATTTCTCAAGATGCACTTTCTTTGTTCTGCAAATCTGAATTATATGAGCTATGTCATGAGTTCTAAAGCTTGAATACACATTTTGAAATTGTACTGTAATTTCAACTAAGTTCCAAGTGCAATAACATTCTCCTTACTGCACTCAAAATGAAATGAACATGATATTCCATGGTGTCTTTTTGATAATTACAATTGAAAGAGTTCATATTTTTCCCACATTATGATTCCAAACATTTCAGTGACAGAACAGGAACACACATGCAGCTGAGTCAAGACCCATCCCTCCCTGGTCAAATCACAGACACATGCATTTTGTGTGGAATTGACACAGTTAATAAATCCAGGTCTATAATTAGCAGAATTGAGTAGAATCAACAAAAACAACGAAATCCATCCATTCCAGACCAACTGGAAAAGTTACTGCAATGTGCATTCATTCACAATATGACTCTGAATTTCAATTTTGAGTAGACCAAAGTGACAGTTCTTTTTGAAAGTGATGTCGAGTGGGCGACTAAGTTCAAATTTCATTGGGCAGAGTTATGTATGCATTAATATTGTTGTTGTATATTGATGAATCTGGTCTTGTTTATTTATTTTGGAATACAGCATCAATTCAGTTAGTTTGTTTCTTGTAGTGTATTTTTTATATATAATTAAGCCTTATGTAGAATAAGAAAATGAGTATATAATAAAAAGGTTACTGCATTTGTATGGAAAATATTAACTCATTTTGTTGGATGGATACTGCACTCCCACAGGTTGTGCAGTATCCATCCAAAAAAACCTTTTTCGTATTTCCCTTTACAAATACAGCAGCCTAAAATTATTGAATAAAGGTGTTATTTTGCAACACATTTGATCCCAGTGTCATAAGGTTTACAGTAGTATTTTGTGCTAGGGTTTGACATCAAGGCCCTGGCCCTCTCTTTGAAATATTATGGTAATTATTCAGGCAAAGACCAACTTAACTTTGAACGATCCTAGTTCACAGAATATATACTCACCAACTTAAAATCCACTTTCTGACTTATTTACATGTTACGTGCAGTATCAGTAAACTAGAGATAAATGAAGACAGTAGGTCATTTGTTGACTTTAATGGTGGGGGTAGCAAAACGTGCTTCTCATGATCACATTGTCCAAATGTTACTGTCAGATGATTTGCACAATTTTCATTCTGAGAACACTACATGTTCATCATTAAGTACAATGAACCTGATGCAAATACAAAAATCAAGACATAAATACAGTGCATTGATAATGTGAAACCCTATAGATGAATTAACCTTAAGAGTACATTTTAGATTAAGAACTGAAAATTTCAATGTAGATAAAATGTTAACTTATGATATTGCGGTTTGATTTAACAATGAAATTAATTTTACATTTACAGAATCCTTTCTTGTTGTAGGTTCTGATGTTTATGCGCAGTTTATTGACTTTCTACCATGAGGGTGAGTAACAAGTTGTATTTATTTACTTGGAGCCATTCATATATAAACATACATATAAATATATTAGTTATAAGGAATTAAGTCTGAAGTCAATATATTTTAAGAGATGCACTTTGACATATTTTATTAAATTGATCTTTCAAAACCAAAATTATAATGCTAAAGGATATATGATGTGCTGAATATCTCTGGAAAATATCCGTTTTGTCAAAGTACAGGAAGAAATAAATTTATATTGGTCTTCTGTCGTGTATAGGTTGCATTTATGAAAGTTGATTCTCCAAAGGATATGGTGGTATGGTTAGGTGAGGGGGGAGTTAGGATTGTTTGTTTATGTGTTACTGAGCAGCAGTTGCATCATTGGGGGCTAAGTAGTAAATTTACTTATATTTATATTTATATTTTTCACTAGGTTATGAGACAGCAGGAGACTATAACGAATATCTGAACGATCTACAGTTGACTCTACAGAAGGTAGGTGCAGCAGTTGCCATCACATCACTCTTTGAGCAAAGAGCTTCAAGTTTTTTCTCATTCAGTTGTCAGTTTATTGCATTTATCTTAATCAATCCCTGTCCCACACAAACCCTTGATATATATATATATATATATATATATATATATATATATATATATATATATATATATGTATATATAACATGTATTTTTAATACCCAGAATGTTTTGACATCTCAAGCATCAAAGATTGTCTTATTGGAGAGAAATGAAGCGTTGTAATAATCAGCGATGTTATTTTTCTGCAAGGGTCTTGTCATTTAGATTTTTGCTAATGACATCTTTGGATAAAAAAACATTGTGTTTGATGCTTCAAGAAGCATTCTTTTACATGCATATTCTTAATAAATCATCACAAAAAACAAAATTGAACTTGACCTGAAAAAAAAACATGTTAAAAGGTTATCCTTTCTTTGATTTTATTTGAGTTGCATTTTCTTTGTCCATTTTTAAAAAGTTGATGAGAGCTCACATAATTTTTGTAGTAAAATAAATGGGTAATTACTATGATACACTAGTGGATGCTAATTGCCAGCAAATTATCAGAGTAAAGCAAACTTAAAATGAATATACCAGATATAGAGAAATGTTATTTGCATTCTCTGTACAAAATCTTAGTGGATATTTTGCTACCAACAGTTAGTTCCTTGTTCAATATCACTATTCTTTCAGACAAGGGAAAACTTTGACAATACTCGAGAACAGGCTCAAGACCTGATGCTTCGTATGTTGGAGAACAGGGGAATGGTTCGTATCAATATGGATATATTTCTTGCTTAGTAATCAGCAGCAGTAATACAGTGCATTTAGTCATTTAAAAACAAATTTGATGAAGTTTCTACTCTAATTGCACTTTTGAAGTGTCTGTATGTAATTCAGCTATGAGTACACAGATATTAAAATTGGCCTACTATGTTATAATTCTGTAGTCGTGAACTTGATATTTAGCTTTATTGGTCATAGGAACTTATGGAATGGCCTTTTGTCCATCGTCCATCTGTTTGTTAGTCAAGTTTATTATTGCTGCTTATCTTAAACTATTTAGAGGATTGCCAGGAAACTTAACACACACATTCATCTCAAAGTCTAGTTGTTTGTAAAAGAAAATGGTGCTGCCATGGTTGCCATCTTGAAAATCTTGTTGTCACTGCTCCTTGTAAATGGATGGTCATATTGACAATGGGTTTTCACCAAGAGTCTTGTTACGTTGTCTTGTTGGTCCTAAATGACAATAGTAACGATCTATCATCCTTTATGGCTGCCATTTAGAAAATCTTATCACTATTTCTTTTGAATGGAAAGTGATATTGACATGGGGTTTTCACCAGAAGACTTAATGATGTCTAGATGGACCTAATTGAAAATGGAACCAATCTGACCAACAATTTGGCTGCCATGGAGGCCATATTGAAAATCATATCACTACTCTTTCTAGACAGATTCTTATGCCGACATGGGGTTTTCACGAAAGGAATTCTTTTGATATCTAGTTGGTCCTAAATGAAAATTGCGCCAGTCTGAGCTCCTATATGGCTGCCATGGTGGCTGTCTTGAAAATAATATCATTACTCATGAATGGATGGTAATATTGACATGGGATTTTCACTTAAACACCACAACAACAAAAGTAATGCTGATCAGACCTCCAATATGAAAATCATAGTGGCCATCACAAAAAATATTTTTATCACTTGTAAAATACTTCTTACAATATGCCGTTGGTCCTGAATGAAAATCTTACAAATCTGACCATCTGTTATGTCTGAGGCAATGTGAACAAGTTTGAAAACCAGGCTTACCTGACCTTCAGTTAAGAAAGAGGTAATTTTTCTGGCATTATGTTTTTTTTTACTTCATTCAGCTTTTAAACAAAGTATCATGTACAGATGCAAATTAATTTTGACCCCACTTGGTATATTTAACTTTTTTGCAATAAACATGTTAATAATCAACTCTGACATGGATTTTGACTGAAAGGTTTATATCTGTAATGGCTTATCGACATGATAACACAAACAGCTATGAAGTACAAATGAAATGTTAGCTCACCTGGCCACAAGGACAGCTGTGCTTATGGTATGACCCAGCAGAAAAACCTTCTAAATTTTTAAACTTCCTCATAAAAACTGACCAGATTTATAATAAAGCATTCAGGCATAAAGACCTTTGGAATTTACACAAACAGTGCTGATCCACAAACAAGTATGGCTGTTGTTACAAAAAATAGAAACCATTTAACTGACTTCTTTTCAGAAACTTCTTAGCAAAATTAGACTACATTTGATAGAAAAGATGCCATATGGCCACCGTTACTGAAAATGACTTCTCAGAAACCACCCTCGCTAGGTGCTCAGCATTGAGAGGTTAGTGTTAGGACTGGTCGGCCTGGTGTCAGGATAGTGTGACTGGGTGAGACATGATGCCACTGTCTGCGGCATGATGCCCCAGTGCTAGACATCACTATAAACTGCCACACTGCAGTCATCGTAGCAATATGTCTGAAAAATTGTTAAAAGCTACGTTAAAAATCCAAATCACACACACACACACACACACAAAACACCCAACATAATTGAACCAAATTTAAAAGTTTACTCTGGTATGAAGAGCTTTTATGTATATACAGATAAAGTTGGTACCAATTCATCGTAAAATAAGACTGCTTTTACTTAAATAGGAAAAAGCTTTAATAGCTTCTCAAAAACCACTCTGCAGAATTTGATAACATGATTCCTAACTTGAAGTTCTTTCAGATTTATACAAATGATGCCAATCTGCAATAAAATATGTCTACCGTTCCTAAAATTAGCATAAAAACATGTTTTTAAACAGCATCACCTCAAAAAGAACACTTTACAGAAATTGACCAGCTTTGACAGAAAGCATCCTGGCAGTGAGACATTTCAACATCGGGCAAACGATGCTGATGTGTTATCAAATATGGATGAAAATACAGAAAAATGAAAAACCATGTAACAGTAATTTTTCATACATTTGCAGTCAATAGCCAGAGCTTGAAAGCTAATCTGCTATCCTGCTGTTAGTGATTTTGCTAACAGATCACTAAAACCGAGTTGTCACTAATCCATTGAAGCAGTGACAATTGCCTTGAGTTGCATTCATGACAGTTTAAGAGTCGGAATTCTCTCTAATGGGTTAATTGTATTAATTGAGTACCTACCGATGTCTTGCACTTGGTGAGGCACAGTTATTGCTCATGGTGCAAACCAAGAAGTGTTAAACCACTCGCAGACCTGCCAACCCTTATGATTTTGCCATAAGTCTTGTGGAAATTACCCTTAAAATGCGGACTTTTGGAATTAAACCAGTTTACGGAAATACACTTCTTTGCTGTACAATCCAAATACTCACTTGTCCGTGTTTGATTTGGATCCTGGTTTCATATTGGATTCAGTGCTTTCATAACAGTTTAAGAAGTGGTGGTGAGTCAGAATTCTCTTTAATGGTTAATTGTATTAACTGAGTACCTACTTGATGAGGTACAGTTAATACTCACGGTGCAAATGGACAGGTGTTAAACCACTTTATCTGCCATTTTCAAAACAGCTTTATTCGCATGGAACTAGTCTGGTGTACTGCCTCAAAGCATTGATTTAATTACTGATAATAACAAAAGGTATAGCTTCTGAGCTAGTATTGACCAATTGGTAAGATTAAGTTCACCGACTAAACAAATAATCCAAAATTTTATACCGAACAATGTTTTTTTTATGTTTATATCATTGTTGGTAACATTCACTTCATTGTGTGGTGACGACTGAAAACCTGTGGAAGTATTTGCAAGGAGCACATCTGCCACTGAAACATCAGAAATTAGATGATGACAAGAAAGAGCGTGATCACAAATGTGATCAAGAGAAGAGACTAAGAAAGTACCATAAACTCTGAAGAAATGAACACAGTAATTATAGCTAAAGTACAACCCAAGAGTGGATGTAATGTTATGCACTTTTTGCTGTGAGTATTAGGAGGAATATGAACTCGCTTGGGGTACTTCTTTAGCCAGTTTTGTTGGTAAAGTTTTGAGTTGATGTTCATGAATAATAAATGCTGAATTAGAAACTGAGCTAGCTTGGTGATCCTGTGGGATAGTGGAAAAATATAATAATTTCGAGCCATGACAGTACTGGAAGAAATACAGCAGAAAGCATCGTACTGACCCAGATTTCCTTGCCATTATCTTTTACATTTGGCTATTAGACAGATGCCAGCCAAGTGCATGATTTCAGTCCCATCTTGACCTGGGATTATCAGACCGTATTTGTGAATATGCATCTTGGGGATGTCGATTTAATCTTTGTTCCACCAGATAAGTATGGACCTATAAAACCATTTCCTGGAAAATTGATGGGTCCATTTCCAGATTTTTAGGATCTGTTGGAACATTTAAATCTTACATTACGAGAATTGGTTGGTAGGCTAGAAGTCCCACTACATGTATTATCCAAAGCAGATTGTCCAGATTCAGGCTTCTGGATCTCAGTTTTTGTTTACAGCTGCCAAAGAGGGAATACATTCAGGTGTGAACTGGTCTGACCACTGATCAAGGTCATATTCAGCCAATGCTCCATAAAAAATTAGTATGGAATTTATTATGTACAATCAGAGGGCATAAAAACATGCATCCACTCAAAGTGGAAACTGCCCATTATGGATGCATTTTGTAATATTCAGTGGACAAAACAATGTCTATAGAAGGACTGAAAGAGTGTCTGTCATTCAGATGTTCTGCTAAATTCCATTTCCTTAATAATACCCTAAACAATGATAAATCAATTGTTTGCATTTTTAAAATTATTAATTGTGGAGTTAACCAAACATAGCATGTGGTTTTATCTTGTCAATATGTAAAATGAGTTAAGAGATAGTTTATTGATCTTCTATCTCTGATTTCAGCTTCAGGGTTTAAAGCCATGACAAAGATTTTTGTTCTACAATGAAATTGTGAGCATGTCAACTCAGACATATAAGAAAATATTTTTTCACCAAATTTAGTATCTTAAAAAGTTTGTCTAGAATATCAGAGATCATTTCAAAACTCAGCAGTTAAAAAGAATAAATGGTGGAAAGAAACAGACAATTCATGAATTCCTTAAAAAATGTTTGTGCCAGTAAAGCTTTAGTCTTTTTAGGGACTTTGCCTTTAAGCTAATTTGTATTCCCTATAATAATGGTAACGTGGACATTGTATTCTTGTTTTAGGCAAGATTTGCATTTATTATGTCCATGTTTGTATTCTCAGTTACTGTAGTGGTATCTCTTTAGTGACTGGCATTTTTTATACAAAAATTTGACTTGAAAGATAAGATAGCAGTAAATAACAGTATCCTAAACGGTTATGTTGGACTGAAGTTAATGCTTTGGTTGATGTACATGTGGTCAGGTAGAATATTTAGCAATGACTAGACCTTAAGCTACACAGTTTGGGAGTTAAGGCCCATGGTTTTTACGTAGTTTAATTGTCACTCATATATATCAATCAAACATTGTTGTTAAATTGCTTTCTTTTGAAGTTCAGCTTGGCTGATTTAAACCCATTTTACCAGTGCATAAAGGTGCTTCAGTATAGTATATACTTGCTTATAAATCAAGTCCACCTGCCATCTGCACAGACCCAGATCTGCCATTGCATCATATACAAGCAGATCTTGATCTGGATGGTTTGCTAGGAATAATCATGGAAACAAACATCATAGACCCAGCTCTGCTGGCACATTATGCGATTGCAGGTTAGGGTCTGTGTTGTTTGCAGTTGGACTTGACTTACAAGTGGGTATATATGATGGTGTTGGGATCATTTGCTTGAGTGGTCATGGCTAAGTGTGCTCTGATTTGAAATAATTGATTCAGAAGTCACTCTACCAGCTTGCCCCTCTGCTTAATTATATCAAAGATTAAAATAAATGGCTACATTTGACATTTCATATTTCATGTTAAATGGAAAATATTTAAAAAAATATAAGAAAAACCCTGTAACAGATACTTTTGTTCATTTTTAACTTGCAAAGAATTCTTATATAAAGCTCAGATAATCAGCCAGTCATGCAGTTCAGTGTAATCTTTTTGTCAATCCCTCCATGCTGATGGCATTGTATCCATTCTCTTTTTGCCAAATATAGTTTGTAATACTAATATTAGTATCAGACTTCATGGTCTTACTCAGATTAGTAGCAGTGTTTAAATCTGCTGGTATTTATATGTCAATCAGTAAATGATTCAACATGATGGTAGTTATCTCCATTGTATATTGTTTCAGTGATAGTAATAATTTGAAACAGTTGTAGAAAATGTTTTAGATGGAAACCATTGCAATAATTCCTCAAGTAATGTTTCAGATGTTAATGTAAATTCTCAGTTGACATGAAAAGAAAAGAAAATGTAGAAAAATATTATAAAGCATTAACAATAGCAAAAGTGCCATGAATAGTGATAGTTTTGGAGTTATGTTTTTCAATCTGATCAAAGATAAGCAAATTATTATAACCTTTAAATTTCTAATACATTAGTATTCACAATACTTTGATTTTTGCTTTTCCAAATCAATGATCAATGCATTTGAAATGATAATCTGTGTAAACGCATTTAGAAGCATGTTCACGTGTTATACATGTAATTTAAACCCATTGATCTTGGTCTGTTTTTATAAGTAATCGTTTCATATTTCCCTACAAACAGTTTACAGAAAGCTTCTACAGATTCCGATTTTACCCTGATCCATTAGGGCAGGCTCAGGTAAAAAAAAAAAAAAGTAGAAGGGTTTCTTGCAGTAAGGAAGTAGATAGTGATGCTTATCTTTCTGTGAATATCTGATACTGACCTGGCCCTGATTGCTCAAAACTTTCTGAGCAAGAAAGTCAAGCTCAAACTCAAAACCCCAAAATAATGTATGATGCATAGGGTGCACCTATGTCATGGAAATTTGGCAGTCTGTAGAGAGGTCCAAGATGAGAACAATCAGAAAGTTATGTTTCTGGCTTTATTCTAATTAGAGTTACAAACTCTTAAACTTTTGAGATTTTGAGTCCAAATTTCATGTGCAGAAAGGTTAAAGAATACAGGGCCTGGAGAGTTTTGCCTATATGTGATGAAAGTTGCCATGTTCTCTGCTAGGAAACATTAGAGTTTAACAGCTTTTCAGAATTTGTGATAAGTTGGGCAAAGTTTTGTGTTGGATGATATGTATGAAGTCACTTGTTATCATTTCTATTGTTGATTTTATTGGTCATGTCAGATAAAGGTCAGTCATATCAGCAGTGTTTTATTACCTGGTGAAATATTTCCAACCTTTAGAAAATCATTCATCATCAAATATTAATTAATAAAAATGGAAGAACCATTAAACAGTGTCTAATTACAGCTACTCAACAGATTTTGACCAAATTTGACAAAAAGCATCTGGCTTGAGGGGCAGAGTTATAAAAATTGTGCATATCTATCATCAAATATGGCTGCTGTTCATAAAAATAGAAAACTCTTAAGACCTTCTTTGCAAAAATGACCCTGAATATTACCAAATTTGTCATAAAATGTGCTAGCTTAATGGCCTTTAAACTTCTTGTAAATGATGCTGATCCACCATCAGATATGGCTGTCATTACTAAAAATAGTATTTAAAAGAAAACATTTAACCCACTTTAAACAAGCTTTCAGCAGAATTAGATCAGCTTTTAAAGGCAGCATCCAGACCTAACAGCCCTTTACTATTGGACAAATTATGCTTATGAGATATGAAAAATAGAACAACCTTAAAACAGTTGTTTTTAAAACCTATATAGTCAATAGTGCTGGAAGAGATTTCTAAAGATGCATCTTTCTGACACAGATTTCTTGGCCAACTATTGTGTTTAGTGATTAGGAAGATGTCAGCCAGGTGAGCAATCTCAGGCCCACTTGACCTTGTTTTATCTGGGTGAGGTAAATTGCATGTTGATCAGAAAACACCATGGGCAACCAAAGAACCCATGATGAATGTGCAAAAGTCACTTATGTATGAGTCATTTTTTTATACTTGGACATCCTTTTCATTCACATTGTTTACTAATATACAGTTGTTCCTCGCTGTATGCAGTTCAGGGGAGCCATGAAATTATAGTGTAATACATGTGTGGGTACAATGTGCAGAAAATAACATAAAACCACTACAGTGGGATCCATGACTACACCCATGTTATCTCAAAGACTGTTATACTAAGGTGTGATATAATTGGACCCATGGCTATACTCGTGTTATATCAGAAACTGTTATACAAAAGTGTGTGGCCACTGTATTGATTAATATTTTTAACCACTTTGAAAATATGTTTAATGCATTGCCTCTATTGTAATATGTACACAAAAGCTACATTAACTCGAACATCATTCACTGAAACTTGGCATTTTGTTGACTGACCTGTACAACCTTGGCATCACGCCAGGGACCTAAAAAATTCAGAATTGAAATTCTTTAAATTGTAATTTGATCCCACAGCATTTGTGTTTTTGTGTTTTCAGATTCTCTAGTAATGATTTGTGAAATCTTGAATGGGTTTCTGTACTCAAAATTGAAGTTTTCATGAAAGTGGGCCAGGAATTAATGTTTTAATACTTTTATGCTTGTTTCTTTTGCTTCAACAGACTCAGTACCTCAGCCAAGCTGCATTGGTAAGGGGCATGCATAGTATTAATGCTTGTTGTTTTTATGTTGGTTGTAAAGTGGAACTTGTACGTCATGTAATAGTGTATTTCGAATTAGTTTACAGTAATCATTCCATAGATGTCCAGTTTTTGCCAAACCGTCAGAAGTGGGAAGCAAGATGTAGCAGTCACTTTTCTGCTGCTTGCATTGTCATCAGCAGTTTGCTAAGGTTTTGGTTAAAGTTTTCCATTTTGATGTATATTCTAAACTCCTGATTAATAATAGATTCTTCATAATATTTGGCATGAATGATTATGAAGCTAAGGTGTTTTGTGACACACTCACTTAGACCTCAGACCTTGGGGTCAGTGTCATGGTAATAGAAAATGTGCATTGAGGTTTTGGTTTTAAAAAATTTTATTTGCTTATATTTCTTAAACCCGAATGAATTTTGTTACCCGCGATAAATAATTTTTAAACTAAGGCATTTCATTCTGCATGTTTTGTTCAGCCATTTGACTTTGTGGTCATAGAAAATTTGAATTAAGGTTTTTGTTACAGTTTTTTATTTCTGTATATTTCCAAAATCTCTTCATGGATTTTGTTTATAATTGGCTGCTGTCATGACAAAGTAAAGGCAATTCATTCAGTGGCATGCATGTTCACTTCTTGGACCTAACATTGAGGTTTATTTTTTTCATTTCTTTATTCTTCCTAAACCACTTGATGGGTTGTGTTCATACTTTTGATGGATTGTTTTGAAGCTAAGGCAATTAATTCAGTGACATGTTCATTTGCTCCTTTGACCCTGTGCTCAGTTTAGTCCTAGGAAATTTGTGTTAAGGTTTTGATTAAATTTTTTCATTTGCTGATATTTTCTAAATCTCATGATGATTATGTTCATGCTTGGGATGAATCTTTCTGAAGAAAAGACAATTAATTCTGTGATGTGCAGGTTCACTACTTTGACCTTGGGGTCAAGGTTATGGTAATAGAAAATTTGCCTTACAGATTTCGTTAAAAAAAATTATGGCTTCTGCCTCCTGGTTCCCTTGAATTCTTTTTATGCTGTGGATGAATCATCATAAATTTGACTATTTATTCTGCAGTATACTCACAGACTTATAGCACTGGAGTTAAAGTCACATTTTAAATCAATGCTTTTAGCACGGCCTCGACATGCAGGCCATGGTCCTGTTGTTTGTTTTAACTGATTGTAAGTACATCTGTTTGCAGACTTCTGAATGAATATTTAATGGGCAAATCTGTAAGAAGCCTTTTATTATCTCATTGGAATCAACATAGCCCAATTGACAGGGGAATCAACATAGCCCAATTGAGGGGAATCAACATAGCCCAATTGACAGGGGAATCAACATAGCCCAATTGACAGGGGAATCAGCATAGCCCAGTTGACAGGGGAGGGAACATAGATATGACCCAGGATATAATGTTTTCATTGTCATGTTTTTTTAATTATCAAAACATGGGTTGTGTAATGGATAAGTTGGATAGTTTTTAATTTTTCACACAGTAACATGCAAACAAGTGTACATGACTTTGTACCTTTCCAAGTACAGTATTTGCTGACCTATAAGACGATACTTTTTGATCAGAAAATCTTAGCTTCGTCTTATACTCCAAATCGACTTACAGGCTGGCAAATACGGTAACAGTAGCTTCTAAATTTATTGGTGATGCAGTAATTTACATTTTTATTGACAGAGTAAGTAATAATCTGGATATTTTACTGCAGATCTTAGTCTTGTAGAATATGTGTACATAGCTGTATACCTAGGTTGCTGTCATGTACATAATGGGGTGCACTCTATGGGGGTATAATCACTGCATGAGATTCACAATGTTCTGTGTTGTATATTCCTGTTAATTATGTTGTATTTTCATAGAAAATGTATGCAAATGTTGATTCAAAAGGTTTTTGAAGTTTCTCTGTTACAAAGGTTGGTTCATGTGTCATTATTGGCATGTAACAGACTAAGTAAATTAAACTGCATGATGGTATATTCATATGCTGTAATTTTAATAAGTTGCAAGAATTTTGTTGTCCCCCATCATTCTACAAAATGCAGGAATGTAGTGGTTATATTCTCATCCGTCTGTTATTCCGTCACACTTTAATTTCTGCTCTGTAAATATTAAGCCTTTTTAGATTATGAGGATAAATTTGGTATAATTATGTATCATTATCATCATAAGGTGTGCATCATTATCATGAGAAGGTGTGTACTTTACACATGAGGTTGGGGGGGGGAGTCCCATCTTCGTTGTCAAGGTCAGTGGTCGATATTTTAAAATATTCTGTCACAGTTTCTTTTCTGTTCTGTGCTAGCCAATTTCAAGCCATTTGAGACTTCTTATATGCATACATCATGGTTAAATGGTGTGTCATGTACCACAGTTTACAAGGGAGAAGTCAATACCATATATTCTTGCTGATGAGTCCAAATGCAAACTGCACAGACCCAGGTCTGCCATTGCATAATGCGCTGGCAGATCTGGGTCTGTGCAGTTTGTTACAAGTAATCAGTAGAACAAATAACACAGACCCTGAACTGCATGTGATTTATGCTATGGCAGATCAGAATCTTTGTTGTTTGCAGTTTGACTTATAAGCGAGTATATATGGTAATATATTTATTACATACATTACATGATGTCATATAACATATAACAGTGGTGCACTGCAGTTGTGCCCTCTGCAGTAGGTATAATTTCCATTGTCAAATATAGAATATCATAGTCATGGGGAAATGCGTATTGTTTTAAAATCAGTCCGTGTAGTAAGCCAGTTGAAACTTGGGCATTTATTTGTTGTACTATATAACTCTACAGCTCTGTCATCATTGTGTACTTTTGGTTACCTCGCCACAGTTGATGGAAGACAAAAATTCACTATATTTGCATGTTTTCAGTACAAGTATGCTTCTGTTTGCTCTGACTTGCCATTGTATGAGTTCACAAATAGATATGTATATACATTATATATTAGTCTTTCTCTATTGAAATATATCAGTTCTCATCATTCTTGGTCTATTTAATGATAGTAATTTATTAAACTGACTTATTTTTTGTCATACTGTATTAGCACAAAGTATAGTAAACAAAACATTGGTCTTAACAGGAGCAGTGTGCTAATACTGAAATGTCCAATATTAAACATGTATTTTCTTTTACCTTTTTTTTTTCTTCAAAAATAGCTATTTACAGTAGACATAATTATAATTTGCTAAAGTATAATGAAGGTTAAGTATAACAATATATTTTGACAAGGTTTGAGAAGTTTTCTCTATTTATTAATATCTTGTTTAAATTGGTACATTTTATTAAGATATATTTGGTATATACATGTATTTAAATTTTTTTAACAGAATTATCTGGTCTGGATTTTAGCAACAAAATATTTAAAATTAAATTTTAGTCAAGAATTCTGTGATCTGAAGGGCAGGGTGACTTTAAGTTGACCAGTCAGGTTTCTTCATTCTGTTCTTAACTTTATGACTGATGTTGGTGAAATGGAGTCCATGAACCAATTATCCACACTTTTTACATATCAGTGTCATCCTTCTTTATATCAGCATCGAATCTCTGCATATAGTTACATATCTGCTTGAACCCCATAGAGTGTGGACAATCAGGGTATGACTGTGCTATTTATATATATAGATGTGTACTGTATTTGCTTACATTTACTATTATTTTTATTATTGCTTTCTACTGAGGGAACTGTCATCCTATAATGTCGTCTGGAGAATAAAGTTCTCAAGCCAAAGGCAAGGGCACTATACCCCTCCAGACAACACTGTCAGAGAATGGTTCCCATGATGATGGCAATAAAAGGTGTAGTATTTCACATGGCATCATATGGTGTCAGTGCATTTTAATATTACCCAGTGGAATAGCCAGGTATAACATCCCAGAACCAACAGGAAATGCATTTTGCTCTCTAATAGATCCTAGCAGTTAGCCAGTCAAAACTTGAGAATTTGTCAGGTGATGTCTGCATGGTTAGGTGATCCAGGGTTTTTTCCAGTAATTGTACTGCTTTTCAGCGCATTTCCAGTTTGTGCATTTTCAAACCAATTTGATTAAGCATTTTTTTTTTTCTTCATTAATTAAGTCCATCAGGGTTACACAAATGATGCTGATCACACCTTTGCAATCGGGGTGAAATTACTAATTAGAAAATATTGAATATTACCACCAGAACATACGAATGTCAGTTATGTATCTAAGAGTTGTATCAATGATATAGATCCATTGTCCATTATGGCAACTGTTCTTTTAAACGTTCTTGAGAGACCAGTGTAACATAAATTGGTAAACAAGAAACTGAACCCTGAGGAATAATTAAACAAATACTTTTATTAAGAAACTGTTCATTTATAGACTTAAAGACTTGTTCTATAAATGTTAATAAAACAATGTTACATTATCTCATGTCACAGCTAGCAGTCCAGAATGACCCAGGTGTTATATCCTTACTCGTTGTTGTTGTTGTTGTTGTTATAGGGTTTAACGCCATTTTTCAGCACGAGATAGGCTATACATGGCGGCCAGTATTAATGGTGGAGGAAGAACCCCTGGAAAACCCCGGGAAGAACCACCGACCCACGAGAAGCTACTGGCAGGCTTTCTCACGTACCCACGTTAGCCGAGCCTGGACTCGAACTCACGCAGACAGAGGTGAGATGGCAGTGATCCGTAACGATCAGCGCTTTAGACCACTCGGCCACTCGGGGCCCCTCCTTACTCGTTGTGTGTGTGTGTGTGTGTGTGTGTGTGTGTGTGTGTGTGTGTGTGTGTGTGTGTGTGTGTGTGTGTGTGTGTGTGTGTGTCCGTCCGTCCGTCCGTCCACAGCCTTTGCTGTATTACCCACTTTGCTATACCTGCATTGTTTGTGAAATAAAATCAGATAATGTTACAATAATAATGAATGATGTGTACATAGACAGTATTATGGTTGATCATGCTTCAGGTTGCCATGTATTCTTGAGTGTCAATTATTATTGTTTTTCTTAATATTATTTTATAGAAATCACTGGAACAGAGTGGAATTTTGCGAGGTACATGGTCAAGAGAAGGCTACCTCTACCTGATGGAGAAAAGTAGGTTAAAATGTGGAGCCTATGTCTGAGCTGTGTTAGTAACGTTTGCACCAAGCTAACAATCCAACTGTTGAGACTGCCAGTAAATTGGGTAAGGTAACAGAAGCTAACAGCTGAGAGAGGTAGCTTGGTGTGAACATTGCATGTAAAGCTTCACTAACAGAAGAAATGGCCAACTGGCACATGTAAACAGAGTCCTTGAGACAGTAGATGCCCAGTTAAGTTAACTTCTTATAAATTTTGTATGCCTAGTGTGTATTTACGCCTGTGTACTTGACAGTATGTACTTGACATTATGTAATATACATTTTCTAAGGGCAAGTATTGTTTATTTTTGAATCTTTAAGGAGCATGGTTTTAAAATTGGAACATTCAGTGCTATGCCAACTCTATGCCAACATTTTTCCACTATATTAAAAATTCCCATGAGAAGAGCAGTCTTTCAATGGTAACAAAATTGCATTCTTCACCAGCTGTGTGTTACGGCATAATTGAATTGCAGCCTTGGTTTTAGTACAGTGGACCCTGTACCCAGACTCATCAGTGGACTTCAGAATTGTTTTGTTGGCTATGTCTCTATTGGTCTATACTATATTTGACTAAAAAATTATTTTGGTAAATTCCATGAGTTTTAAGTTTATCAGTATAAACACACACCAACACTGTCATAAACATCATATGTATATACTTGCTAGAAGAGGTAGCACCTGTTGTCAGTGCTGAGAGCTCTCTGCTTTAGAGGTTCATTATATCTACCAAAGAGCGTGTGTGATGTGCCTGCAAACATTGTACATCCATTGTTCATTAGTAGTTGTTTGTTACCTCTACTGCTGCAAAATTGTTTTAGAGGACCCTAAATAAAAATGGAGCCAATCTAACATCCAATATGGTCACCATGGCAGCCATCTTAAAAAATTGTATTATTGCTACTCCGTCTGTACAGATGTTCACATCAGCATTAGCGATTTCACTAAAAGACACTTTCTAACATATATTTGAGTCTAATAAAACTGGGGTAGCCTTGATGTACAACTTTACTGCCATCTTTAAAACCTTGTTATGACAACTTCCCAATATTTCAGTGGGAGTTTCATTAAAAGACTTACCGCTCCGGTGGCCTAGTGGTTAAAGCATCCACCTTGGATGCGGGAGGTCGTGGGTTCGAATAAGGTCTTACTTGAACTGAAATCCTCTACCTTTAAGCAAAGTGGCTTATCTAGACACATTCCCAAGTATTGCTTTGACTGAGCTCCTAAGTGTTTATTCAGCAGTCAGTTTTTATGTGTTGCACTTACTCATTGAATAGTGAAAATATATATATATATATATATATATATATATATATATATATAGATATATATGAACAAAACTGCATGAAACAACTAATGGATATGTTTGGTTGAAATAAAGGAGAATTTCTTACTGCTATTTTGTTTTCTTGAACATTAATGCTTTCACATTTCTCCTGTTTTGAATTTTGTTGGGTTGCATAAAGTTTCAATGAGTATTCATTATTATGACTGGATATAATATGTGCTTTTGGGAAATAAAGAGGGACATATATTTTGTGAGTTTGCATTTTTTACAGTAGCATGAGAGAGTGTCATTACAATTGTATAGCATTTTCAAGGTTATCATTTATATATACATATCCTAATGTATATTTCACAGCACTATAAATAGCCTTGCTATTAAAACGTAATGCAACAAGTCATGCCATACCATGCATATGGCAGAGAATGTGGAAAACCTGCATATCACTAAATATTGGGGACGGTGGGGGTTAATGTTGACTTGGTTTATAACTTGTTGGGATTTCAAATTTGTGGTATAGCTTATCCAGGAAACCACAAAAATTGGTACCCCACATATATAAAGCAATTCACAGCAATGCCACCATTTTATGAAGAATTAGAATGATTGTTCAGGTTCAGAACAGTGCAGATACATCAGTGATGTCTGTTTGCATAATATGTCAGGTTCTCCAAACATCTGTAAAACTTAGACTGTCGTGAGTTTTCACAAAAACAAGAGACCATTGTGCTGTGTCAGTTAGAGAGTTGATACTGTCGTAATGAAAATCATAATGCATTGAGGATAAGTCAATGGATTTTTTCTTACAGTATATCTCTAACCTGCAGTACCAATGGGGCTGCTGAAAAGTGGTCTAACATATAACCCTCATCACATTTCATTCTGTAAATGTTCATCCATCAAGCTGCTTGATAGCTAACTAGAAGTTGTTACATTCTTTTGTAAACAGATTAGTAGATGAAACTAGTGTCTCAAATCCATGTGACAAAGCTTCACAAAAGGAATTCCAAACTTTTTTTTGTTTGGATATCACTTGGTGTTGAGACATGAAATATTCCATCAGGAATTAGTCAGCCTTTCCACTTTTTTATTGCAATATTGCTTTTCAACATCGGTTTGATATTGTCTCATAAGTTGATCATTTGCGTTCTACATTGAGCAATTCCATGAACTGTCAATCTTCATTTCTTACATAGTTTTTTTTCAACACACTCAGTGCCTGTAAATCTTTTATTATTAGATCAGTTTCATCCATATAATTGTGATGGGGGGTAACTCTAAAGATGGCTGATGATCATTTCAAGGAAAGTAGTAATTAAAACCTAGGATATCATTTTAAAATTGTCTTTGTTGGATTTTCCATGCAGATTTTTTAAAAAATCTTTATTAAATGCCAGTCTTATAGGTGATTCACAAATAATTTGATTTTTGTTGATCTGTTAAGTAAAAATACTAACAAAGTAGAACTTCGATTATCCGTCAGGGTGCTGGACTGAGACCATGATGGATATGAGAATAGACGGATAATAGAATATGTACTTTAAAAATATTATACAGTAGACCGGGTCATCAAAAAATCATAATATCTACATCTGTGCATGTACCGGTTTTTAATATTTTAAAGTACAGTGCCTTCGATGGTTAACAGAGGCTGACAGTTAATAGGGTGACAGATAATCAAAGCTCTACTGTATTAGTTTCCTGGGTCCAAAAACACCTGGAAAAATTTGAATCCTCCTTGAACTTAACCTTTGGGTTCCAAATCTTCCTCTAGGTGTTGAAAAAACTCCAACTTGTCATACAGTGTACAATCCATATTTTTTTGGATCTCGTATCAAAATCTTATTAGATCACTTGCTCTTTCTGAATTTAAGTTTTTAAATGCTTTATAATGTTTGAACTTTATTGTACATTAATACCTGTTTTAACTCATGTGCTGTGTCACTGTTGCTAGCCTGTATTACCCAGCAATACTAAATGAATCGGCTAATTTCATTGGTAGATCAGGAAAAAGTGTCGTCATACAAGGAACACTGATGAATTTTATATTAACTGTTTAGCCACATGTTGAGAAATAAATGAAAATAAACCATTTTGGACACTCAGTTAAATGGTAAATGGTGATTGTCTTTTGATCTGTCTTAAAATGTTCATATCTCACTTCAGTGATTAGTCTAGTTTATTATGACATAATTTGATATATCGACTGTTATGTCATTACATGTGCAAGGCAATATGATAACATGCATTGATGCTTGCCTGGCCCTTTTGGGGATTTTTTTCTAAAATTTAGATTATGTTTTAATTTTTTCAGTTTTGTCAAAAAAAAGGTATTGGAACCTTGTTTCAAGGGTTCTTTGCATAATAGTTAAGTTGTTGTTTTGGAAGGTTATTAAATTACAACTCAGCAACTATAATGCATGTTTCCCTTGGAACAAGTTTTAACATTTTAGTGATACACTTTTGATGGCTGAAATGTCATTAGTTAGCAATCCAGAAGTTTGAGGAAATTGGAGAACCTGGAGGAACCTAACCCTCAGATGGGTGATCACTTTCCTCATTAACTTGCTGATTTGTTTAAAACATTCTCTACAGCAGCTGCCTCGCTAGGCGTTCAGTATTAAGAGGTTAGTGTTAGGACTGGTCGGCCTGGTGTCAGGATAATGTGACTAGGTGGGACATCATGCTGCATATATTCTGCATGATGCCCCAGTGCTGGACATCAATGTAAACTGCCACACTGCAGGCATCATAGCAATATGACTGAAAAATTGTTAAAACTACATGAAAATTCCAAATCATACACACACATACACACTCAAAGCAGCCTATGCCACCCACCAAAGAGATTAGAAGGACAAAGATGAGGGGAAAAAATAATAAATGATAAGATTTTTATTAATATTCACAAATATAGTTTATACTTTGTGATGTTTTATAGAGATGGCACTGGGAGTAACCTGGACAAAGTATTGGTGCTGCTATAATAAAGATAATAAGAACTTCTACATGATTCCATTCAACCAGACTGCCGGCATGGGAAAAATTAGCATGGTAAGTTGAAATTTTGAGTGCTTTTGAGTATGATGTTTCTCTGTCCCACCATGACAATAGTAAGAGCATATATTGTTACACTTGTCTATCCATCATACCTTTCATTTCAGTCCATTTTTAGGCATAGCAGTGGGGCATTTCCATTTCATAAATACATTTTTAGTTGTAATCTACTTTAGATATAAGCATTACTAAAGATATATGAATTTTTTTTTTAAACATTTGGACTCCTTCTACGTGGTGACTTACAACCAAAAGATTGCTGTAATCTATAATACTAAATTTCCAAGTGTGCTCTGGATGTCACGATATCTTCTAAACAAAAACAGATAAAATCTAGTTTTTTCTCAAACATTTTCAGAAATTGTAGTTGAACATGCAGAATTATTAACTCTGATATTCTGGAGTTTACAATTTTAATAAAATTGCATAAATCTTACCACATGATGCTGAATCTGGTCAAGTCATACACAGTTTATTTACTGGGGGCACATGATTTAGAGTTCTCATTATACTGGACTCTGTAATTTAAATCAAGTCACACAGAATTCTGTGTGGGACACTGCTTTTTGAGTTCCCATCCAAGAGTGGGAACAGGCGATATAACAAAATGGCAGAGAATCAGAATAAGCAGATAAATACACATTTCCAATCAGCAAAGGATAGGAATTTATTTCTAACATAAACCTTCATGAAAAACATTGCTGTGACTGAAGTTGCACAAGAATTATGAAATATGCAGAGCCCTTGCTCACCAAGGCAGTAAATAATTGTGAACTGGATGATTATCAGTCTAAAATCTTTAAATGAAGGTGGATAATTACATTTATGGACATGCTACTCAGTCTTTGAACATGATGTGTTAATTTGCACATATTGTTTAATGATAAGGGTATCAAGACACTTCAGGCAATGCTGATGTTGACTGCAATGCACTTGTCTGAACCTATTTTACACTTGCCCTACATGCTTTTTATGCTCACCCCCATATTTTCAACTCACCCCACATTCACGTTCATTTCTGTTTAAGCATGTTTGCTAATTCCATCAACTTTTTGTCAAAATGTGTATGAGATAGGTTAAAAATGTGTGGGAAGAGACTTGTTAAAATATCGGGACACGCTCAGCATCTAGTTTGGCAAAAGACTTTGCCAAATACTTGCCAAATTTCTCCCAGAAAAATACTGTTGTCACAGTGTTTGATGTCTAGTGTACCAAAAAAGATCTGTGTTCCTTGCCTGTTATAAACTCACTTAAATTTTGGGTCCACCTGCAGACTTCATTGATCCACTTGTGCCAGCAGATATGTATGTTATTATTTGGTTCCGTAATTCCCCTCTTTCATTGCAATTTTTGGCTTAAAACTAATAGAAGTTTGGTTTATTTCTAAATTATGCATTTTCTTCATGTCTTTGTTAAGGAATTTAGTTGCCTTATATCATGTATACAACCTTGAAAATACTTTTTACGTTATCTGGCAGCAGTTTCAAAACAAAAACTTTAAGACAGCAGCACAGACTCCTAAATTTTCTATCAATAATTTTCCATCACATTATCTCTTGTATTAAACCAATCAAAATCCACTCATTGTGTCATTCAAATAGGATAGGTGTCAACTTGCATTTGATCCTGGTAGGTCTTTGACTTTAATGTTAATAAAATCCCTCCAGTCAGCAGTTTTTATTTTACAGCTAAACATTTTTTGCTAATGTTAAATGTATTTCTAAAATTTGAGAAGTGTTATTGCAATTTGAGACTTTCGTAGCAAAATGAATGATAAGACTCAAATAAGCCACGTTTTCACAAAATGACTGATTGCCAGATGCATATGTTGTTTGTAAATGAATAAACCAGTACTGGAAAATTTTATTACCATTGTGTTATATATATGTAATTTAAATACTTGTGTGTTAGTTTTTAAATTTTTTTTTTATTTTATTTTTATTTCATTACATGTTATTGTAATGATAACTTTATTCACTGGATTTGACATTTTTCCAGAAAATTCAGTTCAGTTCTGTTAAACCTGATAAACACACAGTAGTTTGGAACTTTGTGTCTTTTGGTGACCAAGATTCGGAGCCAGTTTCGGCTCTGTGGTAAACAACTTTTTTTTTAAAAATTTTTTTGTTATTGAATCTTACAGTAAGATTCATTCAGTACAATCAAATTCGTCCATGGCGGACGAGACAGCTAACATATAATGTTACTACGTCACTTGAAAGGAAATGATCACATGACCTGTCAGGTGGTTCGTTTTGCATTTCAGTTGGAGTTAAAGTGACGTTTCATAATGTTTTTTAATCAGTCGAAATTCGTACCTTCGGGCTCAAAGGTATTATTTTTTATGTTGCCAGTTTGATTTACATTTTTCTATTTTTCGGAATTAATAATTTATTTATCCTGGAAAATACTTGTGCTCATCAGAATTCTTGGACAAAGACATTTACTGAAAATTATTCGGAATTCTAAAGCCAGAATATTATTCTTAGTGATTCAACAAGGAACTGTTGACACGACAACACAAAACAGGTTATCGAAGACGTCATCGCTTTCCATCTTGGAACTTCATTGGGATTCTAACTTTGATTCACTTAACTTTTTAGTGATAGGACTTATATTTTTAATTATTGGATTAATTTTTGGATTTGATTCATAAACTGTAAGTCCTTTTTCATATTTTGACCTTGTTTTCTAAGGAAATAAATTTTGTTAAATTTACAAAGCTTGTTGGCTTCACTCTTTTCTTTGTTACTTTTGTATGAGCCTAGACATGTAACAATTGACAGTTCTGGAAATCACTGGCACAAACATAGAAGACTGGAGAAAATGTATGTAGTTAAGCATAGACAGAATTACTGTCCTGTTCGAATTTTCAGAGCTGTCTCACTTAATACAAAATGTATAATAAAGTGTTTGACTAATTATGATTATATCTGTGTTTAGATACACAATGTAATAATGATTATGTCTGTGTTCAAACACAATATAATAATAATTTATTTATGTGTTTAAACACACCATGTAATAATGATTATTTATGTCTGTTTAAACAGTCAATGTAATAACGATTATTTATGTCTGTGTTGAAACAGTCAAAATAACAATGATTATTTATGTCTGTTTAAACATGTAATTATGATTATTTATGTCTATGTTTTAACATTTAATTCTGAATATTTTTGTCTGTTTTAAAGACATAATGCAGTAATGATTATTTATGTCTGTTTAAGCACTTAATGTAATAATGATTATTTATGTCTGTGTTTAAAGACATAATGTAATAATGATTATGTCTGTGTTTAAAGACATAATGTAATAATGATTATTTATGTCTGTGTTTAAACACATAATGTAATAATGGTTATTTATGTCTGTGTTTAAACACATAATGTAATAAGGATTATATCTGTGTTTGAACACATAATGTAACTAGGGCACAAGAAACATCCCAGATTGTGCTTGACACTTAGTCATTTCATATACCCTATGCATGTTATGGCTAGCGTTTCTGAATGTCAGTCAAGGCTACATACATGACTGTCAGGTACCTGTACTTGGATTTGAAAAATCCTATACTGTGATTATATACATGACCATATAATACAATGTCCACAAAATTTATATGACAGTCATGTGTAATTATGTCTATCTTAAAGTAAATGTATGTAGAAAAAAATCTGCAATTTGTTGTCCCCCATCTTTTTGTGAAAATCTGGAAATATGATACATGCATTTCCATCTGTCTGTCTCATACTTTTATTTCTGCTCTACAACTTGAAAGGGCATTTGAGATTTAGGGCTGAAACTTTGTATACTAATGCAAAATCATTGGAAAGTTTCTCCTGTTCATTATTTTGGGTCAAGTCTTCAAGGTCATAGCCACACTGAGTACACTAAGTTTTCCATGACACTTTTATTTCCACTTTCAAGTAATTTCAGATTAAGGAATGAAATTTGGTATACTTGGACCTCATCATTAGCTATTGTGTCGCATACCACATTGGTGGTCCTGTCTACATGGTCATGGCACAGTGTTTTAAATTTTCCCTCACTTTCCATTCTACTGTATAACTTTTGAGCCATTTATGATTAAGGATTGAAACTTGATATATTTGCTTTCAGTGACCTAAATATCTAGACCCGCCAGTTTTCTCGACTCCACATTTTCAAAATGTGTAATAATTTTCAGTAGTACAAAAAAAATGGACACCCAAGTACCTTTTTTTACGCCAACAAAAAAAATACATTAAAGTTGCAACATACACTGCAATGTTTTACTCACTCTTAAAAAACAGGTTTTAAAGGACAGTTATAAGACCATGCAACCACTTTGATTACCCATATTATTGTGTGGCTTAACTGTCAGACCAAGTATGCAGCCACTTTGATTACCCATAGTATTGTCTGGCTTAACTGTCAGACCAAGTATGCAATCAGTTTGATTAACCCATATTAATGTGTGGCTTAACTATCAGACCATGCACCCACTTTGATTACCCATATTATTGTGTGGCTTAACTATCAGACCAAGCATGCAGCCACTTTGATTACCCATATTATTATGTGGCTTAACTGTCAGACCATGCATCCACTTTGATTACCCATATTATTATGTGGCTTAACTGTCAGATCATGCATCCACTTTGATTGCACATTATGTGGTTTAACTGAAGGTGGTGTCAATAGGCAGCACAAAAAAACAGCTGACATGCTCTGTAACTGGTGAGTAGTCGTTATAATTTACCAGAGGACTTGGTGTGAACAATTCACATCTCAGAACAAAGTGAATTAACCCTGATTGATATAAAATATTTAAACATGTTTGCAGGTCATTATCTTTGTTTTCATTTTTCCAGTAAGCTAAACTGTGTTGGCATTCATTTGTTATAAACAAGTAGCTAATTCGAGAATGGTTTCTGACTGGAGTCCCAGTTAACACCCCAGATCCCTATTCCCTTAAGCTTCACAGATGCATCAGATTTGGAATGGGATGCTTACCAGGAGCCAGAGGGATTAGTTCTTAAGGGACTATGATCTTGGGAAGAATCAACCCTTGTTGTACCTAACTGCAACTGGTGTACCTGAGAAATTCAGTAGGACCACATGGCAGCTGTTTTGAGAATCATGTTATTGCTACTGCTTCTAAACGGATGGTCATATCGATGTGGGGTTTTCATTGCAAGACTTCTTATGATGTATAATCGGTCCTGAATTGAATTGCTCCCAATGCAATATCTTTGCCATAGCAGCAGTTTTGAAAATCTTTACATAGCTGCTTCACCTGAATGGTCATATTGACATAAGGTTTTCACCGAAAGACTTTGCATGATGTCTAGTTGGTCTTAAATGAAAATGATGTCAATCTGATATCCAGTATGACTGCCACAGCAGCCATTTTGAAAATTTTGTTATCACTACTTGACCTCAAAAGAAGATCCAATTGATATGAGGTTTTCACTACAAGACTTTTTATGACATCGAGATGGGCCTGAAAAGCCACATTAGATCAGTTGGTAGTGCATCTGACTCCTACTTAAAGGGTCACAAGTTTGATACCAGCCCATGTTGGCTGCCTCAGTGTGGCCATGGGAAAGGCATTTAGCTTATAATTCCTCAAATGGTATAGCTAATAATGTTTTAACTGAGCCACTGAAACCAACAAAAACAAACCCACCATGTTATCCATCTTGAAAACCTTTTTGTCTGGATGGTCATATTGACATGGGGTTTTCAAGAAAAGACTATGAATGATGTCTAGTTGTTTCTAAATGAAAATAGTGCCAATCTGTCATCCAATATGGCTACCATGATGGCCATGTTGAAATTTTTTTTTGCCAGTCATCTTAAATGGAAAGTCATATCAGCATGAAGTTTTCGCCAGAATGCATCTCATGCTATCGAGCTGTTGGTAAATGAAAATGATGCCAATTTGACATCCAATATGGCCATCATAAAAAAAGTTATTACTTCTTCTGGATGAATGGTGGGTTTTCACCAAAACACTTATTATGATAATCTAGTTGATCCTAAATGGATATAGTGTTCATCAGAACTCCAATATTGCTGCTACACTGGCCGTCTTGAAAGTCTTTTGGTCCTAAATAAAACTGGTGCTGATCCTACTACCATTATGACCACAAGATACCTTCAACACCTGGCAGTTACAAGGGTGAAAAGCCTGATCTTGGATTTTTAGAAATTCATTTTGGCTAGTATAGGGTTAGCCCCATTGAGGGACTTTTGTATTATAATATGCCTCATCATGATGTTCACAACTTAGACATGGTGTTCCATCGAATATCAAGTCTTGTCTTATAGTATAGCATACATCCTTTCATCATCGTGATGTTCACAGATTAGGCATGGTTTTCCATGGAATACTTCTCTTATATCATAGCATAGATCCTTATAATCTACATCATGAACACATCCTGATGGTTAAATCTACTAAGTTTGTACTGACTTGTAAAATAAAAATAAATTATTTTTTCTTTGCAGTCCAATATGGGAGAGACATTGAAATTGGCATCCTGTATTAGAAGAGCAACAGACAGTATAGACAGACGATTCTGTTTTGATGCAACATTTGAAGACAAGTAAGTCAGAATGGGTTTGGTGTTGAGCCAATTAAGACCTCTGTAAATATAAAGGAAATTATCCTAAAATCTTTTATTTGCACCAGTCTGTTTTATTCAGATATGAAAGAGGATGGACAATTGCAGTTTATCATTAATGAACAGATCAATGATGAACAGATCCTTTTAACAAGACACTGGGCAAAAAGTGAAACTGTTTCTCTCTTGCCTAGGTAATTATTCTTTCAGTGATCATATTTTGTGTTATAGTTAGTGTTTAAAAAGGTTTGTACATAAAACGTGATTGCTTAATTAAGGAATGGTTCTGAAATAGGTCATGTCTTATATCCTTTAACAGACAAAGTACAATGACATTCCAAGCCCTCTCGGAGGAAGATAGAAAATTGTGGCTAGAAGCCTTGGATGGGAAAGAACCTGTAAGTAAATCATTTAAATGATTCTTGAATATAATTGTGATATCGTTGATTGTGTCTTGAAGATATACATTTCTGGGGTATCAAGACAATAAACCTCATCCTACTTTTTAATTAAGTTGCTCAAAATTAAAAAAAATAAATATTATTGCATGCAATAATGAAAATATATACACAGGTATATGCTCATGTACAATTTTAGTCCAGCTGCAAAGAACATAAATTCTGATGTGTCACATAATGTGCCAGCAGATCAGGGCCTTTGTTGTTTGTTCTACTGATTACTTCTAACAAACTGCATAGATCCACGTTTGCTGGTGTGTTATGCAGTGGCAGATCTGGGTCTATGCAGTTTGCAGTTGAACTCAACTTACAAGTGAGTATGTATGGTGTAAATGTCTACAATATTTATTAATATTCACACTGTATATATGTTGCTCAATGTATTTGTTTTATGCAAGAACTACAAATACATTTGACATATGTTTTAATTATTTTAGAAATTGCTGTTTTAAGGCAGGTTTAATTTTTATGGTATGAAAATTTTGCACTCACAGCTGTTGCAGAAAAGATGCCAGTTGGGAGTAGGAACACTCATCCATTTATTTGGTACCACCAATATAATTTTTGTTTTATGAGCCCAATCTCAGAATATGAAATTCTGGCAAAACCAACTGCTACCAGAATTGTTAATAAAGTCATCTGATACTGAGGTTGATTGCAGTAACTGTATCAAAAATAACTATACCTCTTTGCGTACTTTCATTTTGGTGTATATGCAGTACTCAAAGTGATTGTGAGTTGCATAAATTATACTTGTGCTGTAATAACTTGTTTTAATTCACAGCATGCCTTTAAAATAACTGCAGACCTGACAACCCCTATGATTTGACCACAAGTCTTATGGAATTTACCCTTAAACTATGGACTTAGAGAATAAAAACAAAAATTACAGAAATGTGATTGTTGCAGTAAAATCCAGATAATGGCTTGCTGATTTTTGAGTCCGATCTGCGATTCATATCAGATTCAGTGGAGTTGATCAGTGAACTAGACAAATCTTAAGAAGAACCTCAGATGCCTTAAACTGCACATATTTTTTATGCTAAACATTTGTATGATCCAGCTGTTGCTTATATAATTTTCTGAAAAGGGCGTCCGAAAAGACAAAATGGATAATCAACCGTTAGAAATTTTTAGTCTTGGAGAAGAATAACAAGGAATATTGACATTCTTGGGTTAAACAAGCAGGAAGGGCAGCAATTAAGTTTATTGGACAGCATGTTTTGATCTGAGTATGACTCATGGTGAGAGATGGTTGCCCTCACCATGTGAAATTGAAAAATAAAAGCTAAGGATTACATCAAGTTTAGAGATAGCAAGAAGCCATCGAGCTCCATAGGGCTTGGAACTGCAGCTTGTGAAATTGTACTGGTGGTAATTAAGTTTAAACTTTACCTTACAAACTTTGTAGTTGAACATTATGTTTACCATCACTGCATCAGTCTCAAATCATGCCTCTGAACCTTATAAACGCATGTTTTTCAACTTGACAGTAGTAGTGCATGATATTTTGTTTCACCTTACTGAAAACTGGTCTGACTTACAGGGAAAATTACTTGTCTTAGTGAGGTCTTGTTAGGGTTGGTAGGTCTGTACCAGCAGACATTTTGCATTGCACAAGATCAAGGCAGAGCTTTTATCTTCTTAGAAATCTGTAATTGAGTGACGACCAGTTGATAGGTTTTTAATTGCAGAGTTTTCTGTCCATTCAGTTTGTAATCTTTCGGATGCTAATCAATTTATATTTTGATATGTACTCAAGATCAAATATATGGTGAAGAACAAGCTAGTATAACAGACTGTGTGAGAGATAAGAAGTCTGAACTATTGTTTATGTATTCCACATTGATGATATGTAAAATTAAATAATATATTCCACTTTAAATCTGGCTTACCTTCCATATGGCACAAAAATGCAGAATATAGTTGTCCCTCCGCTTTGAACAACCTGCCTGACCAGCGGCCACCCTCTTTATATGGTCTTAATCCATTTGCACCAAAATGTGTTTGTGCTGAAAATGACCCGCAAGGATTGCCGCCATTGATAATTGTTCATAATTATTTGAAAATAACACTGATATTTGTGTTATCGTATTAAGGTCATACCCAGATAATATTCCTGTGACTTTTAAATGAAATTAAAAAATATTGAAACAATTACACTTTTGTGTGTGTGTGTGTGTGTGTGTGTGTGTGTGTCTGTGTGTGTGTGTGTGTGTGTGTGTGTGTGTGTCTGTGTGTGTGTGTTTCCCCACTACAAAGTTCACCCCTTTTATAAGGCCACTTTCCAGCTGCAGAAGTGGTGGCTTTATAAAAGGGGGATCACTTATTTACAATGTATGCTGGATAAAATCCTTGAAACCCAGTTCTCTTATCAATAGTGCATTTCATTACTAGCTTTTGGATGGAAGCACATTAACTTCCAGTATATTGGCCTTTATTCTAGTCCTTGTTTTATCATGTTCATTCATAGTATTTGGCTGGTGCATTTGTCTTCTTTATGAACTTGATGATAGTAAGCTGTTTCATCAATTGAGCTATGTATCACAAATCACAGAACACACCCAGAATAATCCATTGACTCTTTATGCTTGGAAATTAAAAATGAACTCCAGATGCAAGATAGAAATGGACAAATTACTTTCAGCCTGAGCATGTTTATGACACCTGTATCTGCAACAATGTTTTTATCACTTTCTTTTATTTCTTGAAAATGTGTATTCATTTGGTGGATGTCAGCATTATTCATTAAGGATGGTAGCTTCTAGCGGTGAAACAATACATCTGTGCTGCATATCAATGTAATCCACAATACACAGACTGGGATACAATACATTATTGATACACATATGAACTTGATGGTCTCTCCATCTTTAGAAGGTCTTTCAGTTGGTGCCGTCTTAGGTATGTTGACATATTGGTTGTATTTCCAGTGTGCAGATTTCAAAATGTCAAAAACTCAATCATTTATAACCAAGACCTGACAATTTGCTAGACTTTACCCCATTCTTTATTACACTCTCAGGCACTAAGGCATGCTGTTGCCCTCATTAATCCCAGTCATTGATATTGACTCCTAACTCCAACAATAACATTTAAATGCATTAACTGATATTACTTTTGGTGACATAAAAATTCTAACACTTGGGTAAAAGAAATGGAGGTTGACATCATTAATCTGAAGATGGAGTGTGTAAAAACCATTATTAAATATAATATGGGGAAATAATCTTTTTATATTATAAAAAGCATATTATCGAGATTATTCTTATTTTATTAAATAAATATTGGTGCAGCGTGTGTGATGCTTACAACTGCATGACCTTTGTATTACATGGCTTCTTGTTAGGCATAAACTAAGTAACTTTCGATAAATACATAGAACAGCATATAAACCTATACCGTATATATTTGCTTATAAGTAGAGTCAAACTGCAATCAGCAATGATCCTTATCGACTGTAGCATAATGTGCCTGCTGATCAGGGTCTATGCTGTTTTATCTTCTGATTACTTCTAGCAAACTGCACAGAGCCGGGTCTGTGCAGTTTGCAGTTGGACTCGTCTTATAAGCAAGTACATATGGTATCAACTGTCAAGAATGCCTTAATTTTTTCATTCCATTTATTTTTAGATATCTTCACCTGTACTAAATTTGGAGCAAGTTGACAAATGTGTCATGGGCAGCTTGTCTTAACTTTTGACAAGCTGCTGAACACATTAGCTCTTTCACACACTATGTAACAATCTTGTGATATGTCATTCTGATATGGGGGCAAGGGGAGGGGGGCAGAATCTGATAGACTCAGTGTGGACAATTTACTAAAATCAGTTAAACTTCACTATGTAGGAAGAGGGGATATAGAGATAGTGATTCCTGTTCATTCATTGGCAAGGTCTTTTCTGCAGCATATATGTGACTTACCCATGGGTGGAAGCAGAAGCCTCTACAATTTGTGAGGTTTCTTGGTCCAAGAATAATATTTTTGGAGCTGAAATTGTGATTTTCAGTTCACAAAAACCACTGAACTGAACTTTGTCCAAATTTGACAGAAGGTATCAAGACATGAAATCCCATCAAGTTTGAACAAACGGTCACCATTATGGCTGCTTGACCAGTTAACTAAGGCTGCTGTTACTTAACATATACAAGTCTTTAAATAACATTTTCAAAAGTGCTGAAGAGAATTTGACCATTTTGATAGAAAATATCCTGACATGAAGGCCATTAAAATATTTGCAAATGATGCCAATCTGCCATCAAATAGGGTCCACCTTTCTCAAAAATCATGTAACCAAAATTTACCAAATTTGACAAAGGGCATCAAACAAGCATGAAGGCCTTTGTGAGGCTGATCCACATTTAACTGTCTTTTCTGCTACTAAATATTAAAAAAAAACTTTAAACATCTATGACCAGATTTGACACAAATCCTGACTTGGAGGCCTTTCAGGTTTTTGGGGTTTATTTTTTGTAACACAAATGATGCCAATCTGCAATCAAATATGGCCATCATTACTAAAATAGGGGAAGAAAACCTTTAAATGACTTTTTAAAAATGGCTGTACAGAGGCACCATATTAGTGATTCCCAAGCCCATAGGTCAAACTTCAGGATCACAGTAGCTGAAATTTTTATTTTGAGCTCCTCATCATTTATATCCTTTCCTCAAAGTTTCTGATCCCATTTGGGTTCCACACATGTCCACTTTCCTCAAGTTGCCAACACCCCAGAGTTGCATTACATTGAGGAAGGGCAGTTCCTTGTTGAAATGATGATTGGCAGGTAAAAGCACATGTCACTAGACATGAAGTTGTGAAATTCTGGTCATTTGATATTTGTAATAGGTATTGTTAATAACGGCAATCTGCCATTCTTCTGATGGCTATTTTTTAAGCCTGTGTTGCTGACCATCAAACTTTTTTTCAGTCTTTGATTCATCATAACTTACGTCAGATTGATGCAGCCGTTTTCCCTGGTGACTGATGGATAATAAATATAGCCCCCCATCTATTTCAAACACAACCTGCCTTATAGTAATAAATAGTTTTAAATGTGGAAGTTGTAAATTTGTATGCCACAATTCTCGGATGAGTATCTTGAATATCCCCTTGCCTGCAAGACAAATTACTGACAGTAATTCCTTTGCTAAAATAGATTTTGAGCATTATGTGTATTTGTTTTCTTGCCATGTCAAACATTGTATGAAGGAAACCCAAATATTCTAATTCCATACATCTTTTTTAAAAAAATGTTTATCATTATAGGTTTATATCCGACCCAGAAGTATATCTGAAGAAAGTAAGTATACCCTATATGAATAATGTGAATTACGCTTGTTTACTTTCATGTCTTTATTATTCCGAATGTACAGTTTTGAAAGATGTGAAGAAATTTTTTTATATTCGAGGTATCAACCAAAGAAAAACATAGTTAATTGTTATGCTCCATTTTAATGTCAATATGATATTGTGATAATATTGGGATTGTATAGCATTATATTGCACTTAAGATATATAAAAGCATTTGTTACATGGAATGTAAAACTTGAGTATAATGTATTCAATAAGCAAAACATTGACTGCTTTAGAGATTGCTTGTCATTCTTCATGACAGTTTGTGAGATAATAAGAGGCTCCTCATTACTGTCCTATGTTCATTTTTGGTCTGCCAAGTCTGTTCAGTAATATCAGGACTTCAAAATTAAATCACCCAAATCAAAAAAGCAGGCCCATAGTTTCAGTGGTGGAGCGAATTTTCTAATTTACCAGACAAATCAAGTTCTGATTCAGAGTCAACTTTTTTTCTGTCAAAAATGTTGCCAACTTTGTTTATTAAAGTCCATGCATTCTACTGGATGTTTTCTTATTATTTGTTTTGATCAAGTTCATACAGGTGCTTTACTCTCACTCTATTACTGATAAATGCTAATCAGAGGAAGGGAAGACTGGTCTCAGTTTGTAATTACTTGCAGCAGGTATTGGAAGGGTGAGAAAATCATTTTTGGAAATAATCTTTTATACAATCAAATTCAGACTGTTTATGAAATCAATTTTTTTATTTCTATGATGGCTAATTTAGTAACAGTTTATTCTGGGCATGTAAAATTTTTGGTACTTGCCTGAGATTGCAAGTGGGTTTTTTGAGCTTTTTCAAACTATGTATATTGAAGATAAGTAAATTATTCTAATATTCTTCTGCATTAGTTTCTAATTCATCTGTTTAATGCACACCCACACATACACCTTTAGGTAAAACTTGCCTATAAATAGCCACTTGTAAGTGCTAGTGTGTCAGTCCTAACATGCATCTTATTTGGGAAACAGCTGCCTTGAAAATCTAGAAAAAATTAACCTAGATCATGATGATTTTCTCAAATCTACACTTAAGTTGGATTAAATTAGTCTCGGAAATTGATCTTAGACATATTTCATTGACAGAATAAACCTCCAAGTAGAGAGTTTCCAAAACAAAGACACAGCTTATTCTTTTACATGAAATTTCTTTTGCCTTCAAGAATTTCACTGATTACCTATAATGTGTGCTGGCTTCGTACCAACTGACATTGACCACTCCACTGGCCTAGTGGTTAGAGCATCCACCTCGGATGCGGGAGGTCATGGGTTCGATCCCCGACCAAGTCATACCAAAGACTTACAGAAATGGTACTAAGAGCTGCCTCGCTTGGCGCTCAGCATTAAGAGGTTAGTGTTAGGGCTGGTAGGCCTGGTGTTAGGATAATGTGACTAGGTGGGACATCATGCTACATGTCTGCGGCATGATGCTCCAGTGCTAGACATCACTATAAACTGCCACACTGCAGACACTGTAGCGATATGACTGAAAAATTGTTAAAGCTACGTTAAAAATCCAAATCACACACACACACACACACCAACTGACATTCAGTCAGATTAAATTTATCACATGTTCAAAGGCAGTGACATGCCTACTGCAGATCAAATATGTGTATGATATCCTATTATGTAAATGCAGCTATTACTGATTTGTAGCAGTGTCTTGTATTGGCAACAGTTTATTGTCATTATAACATGACAAATAGTAGTGATATGTATACCAATGTACAAGTCAAATCCATCTGCAAACTGCAGAGACCAAGATCTACTGTCAAATAATGCACCAGCAGATCTGGGTCCATGCAGTGTGTTATCAGTAGAACAAGCAACATAGACCTTGATCATCCAATGCTGCATGCAAAGAAAGGTTAGGGTCTATGTTGTTTACAGTTTGATCTGATTTACATGAATATGTACTGTACATATTATACAATGCTATATATTAAACTTCCCAGTTATTCTTTTTTTTTCCAGCATGCCTAGATGACACAGGATTTCAGTTTGTCAAAAAATGTATAGCTGCAATAGAATCAAAAGGTATGTTTACCACAGTAGAGTTAATGGGTACTCTCGGACTAGGGGTTTAGAGTTAGTATGTACACTAGAACTAGGGGTTAGGGTTAGTATGTACACTAGAACTAGGGGTTTACAGTTAGTATATACACAAAGACTAGGGGTTTAGAGTTAGTATGTACACTAGAACTAGGGGTTTACAGTTAGTATATACACAAAGACTAGGGGTTTAGAGTTAGTATGTACACTAGAACTAGGGGTTTACAGTTAGTATATACACAAAGACTAGGGGTTTAGAGTCAGTATGTACACTAGAACTAGGGGTTTACAGGTAGTATATACACAAAGACTAGGGGTTTAGAGTTAGTATGTACACTAGAACTAGGGGTTTACAGTTAGTATATACACAAAGACTAGGGGTTTAGAGTTAGTATGTACACTAGAACTAGGGGTTTACAGGTAGTATATACACAAAGACTAGGGGTTTAGGGTTAGTATGTATACTAGAACTAGGGGTTTACAGTTAGTATATACACAAAGACTAGGGGTTTAGAGTTAGTATGTACACTAGAACTAGGGGTTTACAGGTAGTATATACACAAAGACTAGGGGTTTAGAGTTAGTATGTACACTAGAACTAGGGGTTTACAGTTAGTATATACACAAAGACTAGGGGTTTAGAGTTAGTATGTACACTAGAACTAGGGGTTTACAGGTAGTATATACACAAAGACTAGGGGTTTAGGGTTAGTATGTATACTAGAACTAGGGGTTTACAGTTAGTATATACACAAAGACTAGGGGTTTATAGTTAGTATGTACACGAGGATGGACTAGGGATTTAGGGTTAGTAGCTGTACTAAGACTATTGGTTTAAAGTTAGTTTGTACACAGACTAGGGGTTTACAGTTATCATGTACACTAGGACTAGTGGTTTATAGTTAATACATACATTAGGATGGACTAGGGATTTAGAGTTAGTGTGTGTACTAGGACTATTGGTTTATAGTTAGTATGTACACAAGGACTAGGGGATTACAGTTATCATGTACACTAGGACTAGTGGTTTATAGTTAGTATGTACACTTGGAGTAGGGTTTAGTGTTAGTATGTACACTTGGACTAGGGGTTTATGGTTAGTATGCACACTAGGATGGACTAGGGATTTAGAGTTAGTATGTACACTAAGACTAGAGGTTTATAGTTAGTATGTACACTTGGACTAAGTTAGTATGTACACTAGGTCTAGGGGTTATAGTTAGTATGTACACTTGGACTAATGATTTTTAATTTGTATGTACACTAGAACTGGAGGATTATATCTGTTTAAAAAATTATATAAAGAATAGAATGATCAGTGACCTTCCTGTGTGATTATATAGAGGATGTTTGCTTGAAACCAGTGAATATACTTAAGTGAATATTTGATTGAGTGGGTGAAAAACTCATTATTTTCATGAGTGAAAATATCTAAGTGTTTCACTGAGATGAAATATTCATTATTCACTCATTGCAAGCAAATTTTCATTTTATTTTATGCTCAAACATATTGACTAACAAGATGTACTGTATAACAGATTGAAGTAGCAAATTTCTTCATGGATCCACCAAAATTTCCACAGTTTACTGTTTATGTTCTGCAGTGTTTTGTGATTATTGACCCAGAACACACAAACAGTTACATAATTCTCCATCCAATTGAAATCAAAATTGCACATTAAGAAAAGAAAAATGATTTGTGCCTTGTTGGATTGAACTCTAGACATCTTTAACAGGATGTGGCCATTTTACCACAAGCATATAAGAATAACTTTGAATTTTACATCTGTCATTTTATTGAGGCAGCAGTGAAATTATTCATCGTAATTCACAGCCTGGCATAAATAAAAAATGGTTTCTTTTCATTTTTTGATGCCTTACTTAAGAACTTACACAAAGTTAATCAACATTTATAATGTATGGTTAGAAAAAAATCAATACTTTGGTAATTGGATGTATCTAAATTATACCTCTCTATATTTTCCCTGCCATTTGAAATGGGAACCCTTGGATTTTAACTCATGATAATGCCATTTGAAATGGGAACCATTGGATTTTAACTCATGATAATGCCATTTGAAATGGGAACTCTTTAATTTTAACTCATGATAATGCCATTTGAAATGGGAACCCTTGGATTTTAACTCATGATAATGCCATTTGAAATGGGAACCCTTGGATTTTAACTCATGATAATGCCATTTGAAATGGGAACCCTTGGATTTCAACTCATGATAATGCCATTTGAAATGGGAACCCTGGGATTTTAACTCATGATAATATGAGATATAAAAATAATACAAAAATTAATTTTACCTTAATTAAGTAATTAAGTACCCCCCTTAATTGTACATGATTATGATTTTTAATCTCTCATTCAATTGTGTTTAAAAAGGCAATATTTTTTATCAGTATTTTTGCAACTGTAAATCTTTTTAGTTGGACTTTTATGTATGCACATTTAAAGGATTTGATGAAAAATATAAAGTGCTATGTAGGAAACAATATAATACATTTAATTCATAAGTTTTTATATAGCTAGATGGTATATGGAAACTTAAAGAGTACATAAAATTTAAAGGAGATACAGTAGTCATTTTTCGGGTAGAATCAAATTTTTTAAAATTAAAAGCAGTGCTTATAATTACAAGCATACAGCCACTGCTGAGATATTGGGTTCTCCTGAAACTTGTTGTTGTTGTTGTTGTTGTTGTAGGGTTTAACGCCATTTTTCAGCACATGATAGGCTATACATGGCGGCCAGTATTAATGGTGGAGGAAGAACCCTGGAAAATCCCGGGAAGAACCACCGACCCACGAGAAGCTACTGGCAGGCTTTCTCACGTACCCACGTTAGCCGAGCCTGGACTTGAACTCACGCATACATAGGTGAGATGGCAGTGATCCGTAACGGTCAGCGCTTTAGACCACTCGGCCACTCGGGGCCCCCCTGAAACTTGTCTTATGGTTAATATGAGCAGCGTTTTTTCAGATTTAGTTCCTTGCTAAATTGACAAAATCTTGTCCCTGTTTTGCATTTTTTTATTATAAATTACATGCATATAATGAGTTCATTGTATGTTCCAGGGCTAGATGAGCAGGGGTTATACCGTGTGGTAGGTGTCAACTCCAAGGTCAACAAACTTATTGCAGCAGGCTTAGGTAAATATGCAGATTTCTTTATATGTATTTGCAACATATTTAGATTGTCTTATAGATAAGAAGATATTTTAAAGAAGATTTTCAAATGACCGGACAAGACTTGCAGGTATGGCAGTATTGTCTGTCATTAAGAAACTGTGTCAACTGAAAAAATTTAACTTAGATTCAGCATCTCAGAATTACAAACCATATTAGAGTCTTGGCATCAGCAGAATTATGTGAATAAGTGGTACACAAACCAGGATCAAGCTGATTCTGAAATTTTGGTTATTTTGCCTCCATTACATGAGCACTTTTGCAAATATATTGTGATAGGAAATGTCAGTCTGTCAATCTTTCCATCCATCTGTCACTTTTGTTCTTGTAACCTGAACTCCATTTACAGCAGGAGGTTAGTCATATTTGGTAAGATTGTTTTAGGAAGATGAGTAGATGACAATGAAAGTTTTAAATTCTGGATGCATTTCTCATGGGGGTAGAGGTGGTGACTCAGGATTTTTCACATTTTCAAAGGCAGTGGAATCAAGAATTTATAAGTTATAGATTGACAATTTCCAGATCAGATTATGTTTACTACTAAAACTAAATGATGTAGATAAATATGGCATTTGTTTTGCAGTTCTTATTCAGAATGGGCGGCTTTTCCAGTAAAACATACTTGGGACCCAGGGAAGGCACTTTTAGCATGGTGTTGTCACTCATAGATACGATTTAGACTTTTGTATTATCTTTATATGATGTATTTGAGTAATTGGAATACCTGGCATATATTATTTTTTAAAAACTGTCATCCATGGGTACCACGTATGTTTAAATGGAACAAACCTGATTACGATTTTAGAAAATTTACTCTTGGAGGATTGATGTGTATTTTGGAGGTTTCATATGTATCTTTCTTTGTACCATAATTTAAAGTTTCAGTACTAAATGATTGCATGGTTTTCAGGAGCAAGTGAGCTTATTTTATGGCCCTGCATTTACTTTCATACATGCCAAAGATGTAATCATTACGCTTTTTTCAGCAAGTTATGTTTTATGCTCACCTGTATCAGGATTGCACTTTTTTGGGTACATAAAAAGTAAAATATAAATAAAGCAATAAAAAGTTGTTTCTGTCGTGTGTATTATCATCTCTTTAATTCCACTCACAAAAATTGGAGAATATTCTTAAAAAGAAGACTGCTGTGTAAGAATAGCATAAGAATACTTATCATATTTGCTGTTTTACAGACCTGTATATGACCCACTTCCATGAAAACTTACAGGTTTCTTCAAATTTGAACTTTGCCTCACAGATTCATTATATTGATAGGCCAGTCAGTTAGTGGACCAGTGGACTTTGAAAGAAGATGGTGCCAGATGTTAAGCGAAATGATTTATGGTTTGAGTTGTGGATGTTATATGACAGAAAATGGTAGAGAAGATGGATCTTTTCATACTTCAGAACATGTCAGATCAGAAAAAGGACAAATCAGCACCACATTACAAAACTTTAAAAGAAGAATATGAGAGTAATGTAATACTTGATCATACTCATTGCAGAATTTCAGTTCACAATCATTCAACAAAAGTTTTATGTGTAGAATAGTTAAAGAGAGTTACATTTTTTTTACGGCCAAATTACGTTTTTCTGCCGCTTGTAAGAGCCATAATTATGTTTATACTTCTCGGGGGCATAGCATGTATGCATTGTATGTCATCCTTCAAAGATGGCCACCTTTGCTAAAAGTAATAAAACCTTTCAATTACTTATTCTCAAGTACCAGTCAACAGAAGTTTACCAAATTTGATGTATGAAGTTCTTTTAATTTTGTACAGATGTACAGACAATGCAGACCTGATATCCAGTGTAGATATTTTAACTCCAGATATATGACTTTTTTCTCTAGAATTACTCGACATAATTTAACCAGATTCTAAGACAATATATCCTGGTTTGAAAGCCTTCAAATTTTATACACGTGTCCCTTATCTGTCATCAAATATGACTAAAGAAAGTAGAGAAACATTAGGCAACTCTTTTCATTACTAATCAACAGAATTTGAAGAAATTTTAGAAAAAGCTTCTCACTAACAGAGATTTCATAGCAACTGCTCTTGCATTTGGCTCACAGGTAAATATCTGCCAGGTGTGTGATTTAACAACCTTGCATTGTTGGATGCTGTTAGAATAGACATCAAAGTTATCTTGATGCCAAACCTTTAAAAAGAGACACCAGAAAAAGAGATCTGAATTTGTTCTGTATTTGCAGATAAGAAGAAGGCAGACAAGCTATCTCTAGATGAATATGAAATTAAGACAATCACAAGTGCTGTCAAGAATTACCTCAGGTAATTATCTTTTACGAATTTATAAGCATGTGAAATGTGTTGTTAAAGTTTAGCTGATTTATCCAAAGCATGATTGTCATTCTTATTAAATATTGACAGTAAATGAAAATTAATGAAAACAAAGAATGAAGAAGGAATTTACTTTAAAAGTCATGAGTATAGTAAGTATGCTTTGATGTATTTTGGTAATAAAAAAAAAAAATAAAAGTTAGAAACTTTCATCAGTAAAGACCTTTATGCTGGGATTGGTTCGTTTCATTGGTGTTGTCCAGTCTTTTAGTAATACTGTATTTTGGGTTATTTTTGCAGTGCTGTTATTTCATGTTTCTGAGCTTTCTGCAGTTTCAAAGTATTTAATTGTGCAAGGCTGTCTTTGCACATTTGTTCGCTGGTTTTAAATATTTTACTCTGAATGTTTAGATGCCCACCATAAGGCAGAACATGATGTTGTCTGTTGTCTACATTTAACAAAACTTTGTGGATGGCTTGCACTTGAGGTAAGGAAGAATCAAGTTGGTTTCAGGATCAAAGGTTAAGGTCAATGATAAACAAATGAAAATTATTTCTGCATGATAAGTTTATAGATCATCAATAGTAACCAAACCCTGTGAATAGTTTGCATGTGGGTTATGGTTGAAGCCGATCAGTTTCAGGGTCAAACAGTCAAGGTCACTGATAGGAAGAATAAGAATGATTTCCATACAGTAACATTAATTCTACATCATAGAGACAAAATTTTATGGATGCCTTACACTTGAGGTAAGAGAAAAACCTGTTGATTTTGGGGTCACAAGGTCAGTGGTCAGAGTCACTGTGACTGTAAGATAAAATGAGTTTCTGTACAAGAACATCAGGTCTGCACCACAGACCTAGACCAAACTTTATGGATGGCTTGCATTTGGGGTAAGGAAGAAGAATATTGGTTTCGAAGTTAAAGGTCAAGGTTACTGTATGAAAGAAGAAAAATTATTTTGTTTACTGACCTTCACCAAAGTTTGTGGATCACATTCCTGTTGGGTAAAGGTGAATCCTATTGATTTTGGGAGTAAAAATGACAATGGTCAAGGTCACTGTGACTGAAAGAAGGCAGATAGTTTTTGCTTGATAACTTTCATTGAAGACAATGTATTTTGACCAGAGTTTGTGGTGGGCTTTCACCTAATGTATGGATGAAGGCTTTTGATTTTGGAGTCAAAGGATCAAAGCTCAGAATCATTGTGGCTCCAGGAAAAATTTGTTGTGCAGATAACTTTTGTTCTAGAGTAGTTTTTTCACTAAACTTTCTGTGGATAGCTTGCACTGAGATTAATAAAGAAACCTATAGATTCGGGGTTTAGAAGTTCAGAAATCATAGCCATGGTAAGTCAGATAAGCAAATAATGGTTTCTCCAGTGACAGTAAGTTTAGTCCAAGGACACATACCTACCTTGACCAAAGGCTGAGGTGATTGAGACCTGTTGATCAGTAACCTCAAGTCAGTCATACATTACTAGTGTCCAGCATAGGGACTGTTAATGCCAGGGCAAGTGTATAATTTACCATTCACAATGCTCTTGTTCACTTATATTTTATATTTGTGGAAAACTGATTGATTGCAATAATTTTATAGTGAAATTAAAGCCCAACAAAATTAAGCCGCTGTAGTGCCTATTGTCAAACTTGCCTTATTTTGTACTAGATATGCTCTAATTTTTTTCCAAGAATGTGTATGGAATATGAATTTGAGGTTGTCAGTATATATTTTTTTCCCATGTAATTATTGAGATGCCAGTTTATTATTGAGACAGTAAAATGGAAAATGTCATTTTATGAACCAAATAAATTATTGTTTTTGTGAAATTGTACAAGTATTTAGATTATAGCCTCTAAACAACGGGTCAGTATGATCTAGCTTATCATCACAGATTGTCTCCCTTAGTGAAATTGAATTGGTTTGAACAACTTGCCTGGTCCAGCAGACATCATAGACCCTGATCTGCTGCCACATAATGCTTCAGCATTTCAGTGTCTGTGTTCATTGTTCATCTGATTAGTGCTAGCAAATAGCATAGATCCAGATCTGCCAGTGCATAATGCTCAAGCAGATCTGGGTCAATTCAATTTGCAGTGTACCTGATTTGTAGTAGGGTATATACAATAGTTGAATATTGTTTCAACTGTCAAATTAGGTAAATAATCCTTTGTAATAAAAGCTAGTAATAATAATGCTTGCCTAATCATGACACAAAAGAAATGTATAATGACAAGTTATTGCTCTAAGAACATCTTTTATGAACCTCAAATGGTTCATGACAGTAAGCGACCTCTTATAAGGGTAAAGCATGCAGATTTTTGTTTGCTTGCACCAGTCTGCAAGATGAGTGAAGAATTTGCTGTAGATCTTAACGAGAACTATTGTCAAATTTTTAGACCCTGTGGGCTCAAGGATGTAGCATAGACCTAATGTGACCTCCTGCATATTGGTAGAAGCAAGTAATGAAGGCAAGAGCCACACTGGCTGAGTAGTTTGTTTGCAAGATTTGTGGGTTCAGATTGGCTACCATTGTGTGTTATTAGGAAGGCAGTTTGCTCCAACTGCTTTGACATTAAATAACCTACTTGTGTTCCTGTGTTGTAAGATACCTTTTTGTTATTTATATACTAAATGATATATAATTTTTCTTGCCTGAAAATTCTAACACTCAATAATTTCATTATCTTGCATTTTTCAGATCACTTCCAGAACCACTTATGACTTTCAGATTCCACTCAGACTTTATTACTGCTGCAAGTAAGTAGCATTTTTAATCTTTCTTTGCTTATTTATAATAGTGGACATCATAGACCCAGATGTTAGGACTGGTCATCCTGGTGTCAGGATAATGTGACTGGGTGGGACATCATGCTGCATGTCTGTGGCATGATGCCCCATTGCTAGACATCACTATAAACTGCCACACTGCAGACATCATAGTGATATGACTGAAAAATTGTTAAAGCTACATTAAAATTCCAAATCACACACACACACAAAGACACTTCACTTTGAGACAGCAAATGTACATCAAATAATGGACAGCATGTCCCAGATCAGTTTTCATTTTGGGACACCAAATGTGCATCAGATAATGGACAGTATTGTCCCATATCAGTCTTCATTTTGGGACACCAGATATGCATAAAATAATGGACAGCATGGTCCCATGGTACTCGTCCATAGATCTGACCATCTGTGATCCATCTATTTTAGTTGACTTATTTTAGAAAGCTGGTGATGTCATCAGCATTTTTTATTGCTTTGCAATACACTTGAACCTCAAGAGATACTAAATGTATCTAATGATAAAACCCACTCTCATTTTAGATGATCTTCAAGTTATGATTTAAGGTATTTTTGTCTGACAATAAACTAATCCCATATTCTGACAAATTTATCCAGCCAACCCCTGGTCTTACATTGGAATAAATAAATATAAATACTAAAGGCTATAAAATCTGTTAGATGGCAGAAAATATCCATTGAAAGAAAACTTATTTGCCAATCACAACATTGAATGTTTGTGGTAGTCTGCCATGTTGCAATTTAAAGTCTTTGAAGTCACTAGTGTAACATATTTTTCACATTGAAGGCACACCTGCAACAACAACAATTAAATTTTTTTTCAAGGTTGAATTAATCCCATAAAAGACTAAATTTACATAAATACACATTTTGTCATTTTATTAATCAATTATTAATTTGGAAGGAAGATTAATTGTTGTTGGATAATGAGTGAACACTGAAGTTAAATGAGAGCATGATACAGCATGGACAGTTCCATGATGCAGCTCGTTTCAGGTGAACCAAACAATCAAACATGTTAATATTTTCATGAGTGAGTTTTCTCCCAGCACTGTAATCCTTCCAGATCATTTTGTCATTTTATTAATCAATTATTAATTTGGAAGGAAGAGTAATTGCTGTTGGATAATGAGTGAACACTGAAGTAAAATGAGAGCATGATTCAGCATGGACAGTTCCATGATGCAGCTCATTTCAGGTGAACCAAACAATCAAACATTAATATTTTCATGAGTGAGTTTTCTCCCAACACCATAATCCTTCCAGATCAGTATTTTATCTCTGTACCATGATACGTGTACTAACAAATCGGGTCTGTAATAGACCTTTAGCACACACCAATATGTACACACCAATATGATGACTTCCTAAACATAATTGAAATTAAGTACATTAAACTGTATTTTAAAAAATGGCTTTATCTATTGAGAGTGAAATGAAGAGTGTGTTTTTAAGGTTAGACAAATCATCTGATCTTAAGTAGATGTGTTTGGGGTCAGAACTTCTTTAAAGCTGGTGGTGGTAGATGAGATCAGCAATCAGTTGGTTTCATGCAGAAGACAAGGTAGTAGGAAGCTTGAGCCTGATAAATATCAACGGACTGTTTGAATTCAGACTTAAGACTTATTTGACAATAAACTTATTTTGACAAATATATGAAGCAAAAACCACTTGAAGTGGACAACTAAAATTTGGTAAGTATATCGGAATTCATCTACAGATGGTCTGATTAGATTTCATGCCAATTATATTAACGAGCTAGAATATTTATATATTTGCAAACCATAGCCTCAACAGTTTGATCTTTTTAAAATTTCATTGAAACAGCATAAGGTTAAAATGGAGATAAAAGGGATATTTGGAGTTCAGTATCATAGGAATCCTATGTAGTTTGTTTGACACAGGAAAAACCATCATTGCAAATCACAGGAGACAATCTGTTGTGCCTTTGTATCACCCATTATTGCTAATGTGGAGATTTTCTCATATTCCAGAGTGCCCCAAACAAAAACACACCATCAACAAAAGAATGCAACCATCTCCAGCACATATATACAAGTGCCCATTTTAATGAGTGTTTGAAAGAGAAACTTTGATTTGCTCATTCAGATAACATGAAAAGTCATGTTAGGTCACAGTTGTCAGAAAATTCTGCTCTGTCTCTCAGTGATTGGTTAAGCAGGTATCTGCATATTTATGTAACACAAAGATAGGACTACACAGGAACATATCAGATTCAACCAAATGGTTCAAAGTTCCGTCTGACCGCTTGCAAATGTTTCCATACTACAAAATATGTATGATCATTTTTTTTTTATATCATTAGATACATAATTATATACCAGATACATGTACCTACATCTGACAAAGGAGTCATTTTTTAAAACAAAAACTGCACTCAAGCAGCAGATGCAATTGGATGTTTGATCCCATTGTGGACTGATGTGCCCTCTAGCCTGTCATAAGAGCCAAGTAATGGAGGAAGGAGCCATAGTGGTTGAAAGTCTTAACATGGTTAATCAAGGATTGTAATACCAGATCAAGCTAATATCAGTGAAATGTCCACCCATACAAATGTTGATAGAATGAGTCCTTGCCCTGCCCCACTGTGCTTAGACTTCATTGATTTCCATTTTCAATGGCAGGAAACACAAAATCGTGTGACCATCTTTGATATTCTCTGGCAGGCTGTAGCAAAGAGCAAAGAAGAATTGAAAATTGATTACCATTTTCAAAGAGAAAATACTTGAAATCAGGAAATAAGGGTAGAGTTTACACAGTTAGGTACATGTATCCTGTTTTATGCAATTATAAAGTCTGAACAAAATTAACACCAGATATGGCATATATGTTAAAATTCATAGCTCAGTTAATATTTTACCAAAATATAATAACCCAGCAGATCTGCAGATTGGTCTTGATTTTAGGATGGGAATCATTTAATTTGTCAAAAAGTTTTGAGCAAACATGGATTGGTTGTACAAGCACTGCTTCACCGCATGATGCCTTGAGTCTGTCATTTGAGGACAAGAGTTCTTTTGAATTTTATCTTTCACTTAAGGGCACTCATTCATCAGCATTTACTGTATACGATTGCCTATTAAGGCAGGTCCAACAGCAAGACACAGATCCTGATCTGCCATTACATAATGTGATGGCAGATCAGGTATATGTTGTTTGTTCTACTTATTAATCCTAACAAACTGCATAAGTCCAGATCTACTGGCACATTATGCAACAGCAGATATGGATCTGTGCAGTTTCTGCTTGGATCAGACTTGCATGCACATAATATATATGGTATTGCACCAAGAGACTTGTTGAAATTTCCTACAAATTACGTAACGTATTTATGTATGCTCATTTAAAGAGCTACCATACTAACTGACATGCTTGATGCTTGCTCAAGACAACATGATACATTTGATAAATTTGAGCAATTAAAATACCATATTTACCTGTTTACAACTTGGCTCTAACTCTGCACAACATAGACCCTGCTTTGCCAGTGCATTATGCAGTGACATATCGGGGTCAGTGCTGTTTGTTATACTGATTAGTCCTTACAAACTGTATAGACCCACCAGATCTGACAGCACATTATGTGACAGCGGATCTGAGTCTACATAGTTTAAAATTGGATCTCACTTATAAGTAGGTATATATGGTACCCTTTTGAGTTTTAGCTGTATTAGGGTTCTGTCTACAGGTAATGGTTTCTTATTTCAAATCTGATCATGATACTGCTTATTTGACAAACAGCAATATATCTAATGTCACTAACATAAGATTTATATTTGATATATTTAGGTGTACTAGTCATAGACCAGAAGACTTTATGGGATGGTCTACTGTCTGTCATCTTTCTTTCCATTAGCTGTCCGCTCCGGTGGCCTAGTGGTTAGAGCGTCCGCCTCGGATGCGGGAGGTCATGGATTCAATTCCCGGCCGAGTCATACCAAAGACTTATAAAATCGGTACTAACAGCAGCCTCGCTTGGTGCTCAGCATTAAGAGGTTAGTGTTAGGACTAGTCAGCCTGGTGTCAGGATAATGTGACTGGGTAGGACATCATGCTACATGTCTGCGGCATGATGCCCCAGTGCTAGACATCACTATAAACTGCCACACTGCGATATGACTGAAAAATTGTTAAAGCTACATAAAAAATCCAAATCTCACACACACACACACAAACACACACAGACACACACACACAAACACACACACACACACACATTAGCACAAGTTTGTTATCACTACTCCTCGTAAACTACTTGAAGGATTGCCTTGGAATTTTACACACATTCATCCCATGGGCTAGTTGGAGGATTGCCTTGGAATTTTACACACATTCATCCCATGGGCTAGTTGGTCCTAAATGTAAAAGGTTGGTCGTCTTGAAAATCTTGTTAATCTCCTGTAAAGTCATAGCTTGAAACTATTGATTTCTCTACTCTCTCCAAAAGGATGCCTATATCAGCATGGAGTTTCTACCAGTAGACTTGTTATGATACCCTATTGGTTCTAATTGGAACGGTTCTAGTCATACATTCAATACAGCTGCCACAGCTGTCTTAAAAATCATGTTGTCACTACTCCGCCTGATTGGATGATCATTACAACATGTTTTTTTGTTACTGAAAGACTTCTAATGACATCTACTATGTCCCGAAAATGGTGCCAAGCTGACATCCAATATGTGTACCACACTAGCTAATTTTGCAAATCTTGCTGTTGCTGAAGAATATCAGAGATGGTTTCAACACTCGGCAGTTCAAAGGAAGAAATGGTCTTGTCTTGAATTCCTGGAAATTCTTGTCACCCATTAGAGTGTCAGTCCCATCAAGGGATTCTTGCTAATAATTGTTTTAGCAATTTATTGTTTGATGTTTTACAGAACAAGAGGATAAAATAAAAAGAATACATGATATTCATACCTTGGTGCGTCAGTTTCCTGCTTCACATCGCGAAATGTTGGAAGTCGTTATTAGGCATCTAAGAAGGTAAGCAGTTACAGTTTTAAACATTTTCATGCCACACTGTTTAGTGCAGTGGCATCATAGTTCAGTCCTTTCATTACATCCCTCCATCCATCTTGAGAAGCTCATTTGCAGACTTGCACAAAACCACACAACATAAATAAATGAAATTTATCAAGCATATTCGTATACAAATGCAGATGACATAATTAGATTTTCGGGCAATTGCAGAAATTTTACATCTTTCAAAACTTGATGGATGTAAGCCTTTTTGTCACAAACCTCATTAACACAGTCAAGCCCAAACCACTTCAGATAGGCAAATGACATTTGTTAGGAATATTTTTAAGTCTGGATTCTGCATAGTAAATTATTTCACAACTGATTAGTTTGACTAAAGGTTCATGTCATTGAGATCCCTGAGTCAGCTATGGTGTACTAGTGCCTACAGAGAGAACTGTTAAACATGTGTATATAGTGTGCTATTCACTTTGCTCTTGTTTAAGCTTTTGAACTTTCTGGACTATAGAAATTTTGTTCTACAGTAGGTGCATTTGCATTACAAAAAATACCAGTCCGATGTAAAACAAAATTAAGAAGATAGATTTTGCTATCAGAAAACAGCCAATATGTCATTTCTGTCAAAACTGCCAAGATTCATTGGACTTCATGGTATGATGTATTGGCACAGAACATGTAACTCTTAGCTAGAGTTTGAGACTGAATTTCCATTCTCAGTCATTTAAAAAGTGACCTTTAAAAAAGTAACATTCTTTCTGATTCATTGATGCAAAATATTAAAGTTAACTTCAGTTTCAAGCTTAGAAGTTGCATGATCTCCAGTCCTGTTTTAAATAGTGTGAAACATGAGAAAGGTTTTAAATAAATTTACCCAGTGGCCATATTTATTCTAATTCATGTGCTGCTCTAAAGCAGGCACCATTCTGTTTGAACTTCATGAAATTTCCTGTATTCCTCCTATGTTGTCATGTAGCTAAATGAGAAAAAAAGTGTAAACACTGTACCATGTCATCTGTTTCCAATTGTGTGCTTAAGAGAACTGATTCAGGGCTTGCATGTTAATTCTATTCATTATGTATAGATGATTTTCATATCAAAATGTGGCATCACTAGAAAAATCAGTTTGTCAAGGATTGGATATACCACACATTCAGTGTTTCAGCCAGAATTAACTTTTGCATGTTTCTCATAAAATAGAAACATGGTGTCCTGCAAACAAAGAAATTCAGTGCACCAGACATGGTGCAAATAAAACGGACAAGTTTGCTTGTTTTTTAATTTACTTTGATACTGTTGCACCAACCAATCTGACATTAAATTTCCTAATTTTCCAATGATTCCTTTTAATGATAATGAATAAATTCCGACTAGTGATCTGTTCCAATTGCACTTATATTCGGCCGGCCTATTTTCCCCATTCTTCCAATCCTATATGCATATACTGTATAAAAACTGTGGATCATCTGGAAATAATCATGTATTTGATATATCCCATATAATTAGACCAGTACCCGATCATGATGTTAGATATTCTAATATATTTTTCTTGAGATAGGAAACCAGTATATGCTTAAAATTAAAATGGTCGAGATGAAATTATTAAAGAATCTTTGCAAATAACATATTGAGGTAAGTTCCACCTCTGTTTTCTTAACCTTTGTCATCAAAGAAAATATGTAGTATTGGCAATTTTTGCAAGTGACATGCTTCCAGCAGCATGTGACCTGACATTGTTCCATGTGTATTTGTACGGGCAGCAAAGTTTTGCTAAGAGGCAGATACCTAATGGTGGAGAACAGGTTTCTTTTAACCAATATCTTGGTTAGACCATAACAGCTGGCTAGAATATGATTCAGATGAAAATAAAATGCATTGCAAGTTAGCCAGAAAGTCCAAGAGAAATAACTCTGTGACAACTGGATGTCAAAACTTCAGGACCTCATTATCTTGCCATGCAAAGTGCAGTGACCATCAGCATGCCCTTGAAAATAATGCATGAGGCAGTAATTTTACCATTTACAGTAAACAACGCAGTCATTCAGAAGACTGAAGCAGTGATAGGTGCCATGCATTGTGCATACTGGTTTGCTAAGGAAGGAATAGCAACCATGAAGTACGGATTTCTGATTGATTTCTTTCATTTACAGAGCTGTGTGGCTTTAATGAATTTGGAACAAAGTAAAAATGCAACATATATGTCTTAGCAACTGCTGAGGAAATTAAGGAGGCCATTACAAATTTAGTCTCGGCAGATATCAGTCAGCAGCTTCAGAGGGGATCAGTTACTCCTATTGGTAGATGAAAGCAATGATAGTAATGTTGCAAAGAAACTAGTTGTGTATTCATATATGATAGATAAATAAACATTTGATCAGAAAACATTTTCTTGAGAACTCTGCCAGTTGTGCTGCCCAGTGTAAGTTTTTAAGCCATATTGGATAAATTCAAAGCCTACGTGGAATCTACAATCTAAAGTTGAAAATGTTTATTAATTCGGAAGTGATGGAGCTTCTTATGGCTAGTAGGAAAAATGGAGTTTCTGCCCTTTTCAAAGAAGTGAACCATTTTACAATGTTCATTTGTTCCCATTGTTTGGCATTGTGCACGTCTGGAGCCACTGATGATGTACCATATAAAAGAGACATTAACTAATAAATTTTACTATGTCAAAAAATCTACAAATAAAGCAGCACAGTTAAGGTTAGTTCCGAAACTTTTAGAACATGAAAAGGATAAAGTAAAGGAAGTCCATCCAATTCATTGGTTTGCATTTTACGAGACAGTACATGCCATTTACTTGTCATGGAAACTGCTTATTGCATATTTCCAGCAGCTGAAAAGGCCAAATGAGAAGGAAAAAGAGAATTCTAAGCACATTAACTGATCTCAGATTTATTTCCACTATGCACAAGCTAATTGATGTTGATGTTGTAACATCATTTACTCAATTGCTCCTTGTGTTTCAAAAGCAGAATTTCTATATAGTTGTTGTACTTGCTGCTTTGGAAGTGATCTGAAGGCTACAAATAATGCCAAAATCACACTAACGGACAGAACTACAAATAATGCCAAAATCACACTAACGGACAGAACTACAAATAATGCCAAAATCACACTAACAGACAGAACTACAGGAGAAACTAATGGGTAGAGACATGTATAAGGATAAAAGCTGTCAAACAACGACAACAAAGCTTCTTCAGAGGAAAGTACCAAAATAAGAACAGAATTTACTGAAATACTTGCAGCAGATGTGAACAAAAGATTTCTTAAGGATTCCAATGAAGTAGACTTTGCTTTCAAATATCTAGGAGTGCATCTGCTGTTACTTCTGTGTAAGGAAGATAAAAGAATCATTTGGAAATTGTGACTTGAATCTTCTTGTAAAATTCTGTGGGGTGGATAAGAAAACAGCAGACTATAAAAAAATCCCTAATAGAAGCTGAAGTATGTAGAAAAGAATGATCACATGTGAAGAGGATGATCTTAGACCAAATGTACCCTAGTGATAGCTTTTCAGACCTATGGAAAATGATAAAGAAGCATCATAACGACACTTATCGTAACTTGATATTGTTGGCAAGGATTGACATTGTTACTCCCTTGCAATCATCCAATTGTGCACAAGGCTTTAGCTGGCAAAACAACATTCGCATTCCCTCTAGATATTGCCTGAAAGCTGTAATATTGCATAGGCTGATGACCATAATGTTGGAGGGACAGAAAATAGAAGAATTTGACTTTTCCCACATGGTTAGGGTATGGTCAGAGGCATCAAAGAGGATAATCCTAAGCAAAGAAGGTAATTTATTTGGCTTTTCATGCAAATAACAGGTAAAAGAGACTTTGTAAATGATCTCCTTTTATTATGAGGTTGACCCATTATGATATCACCATTCACCCATGTTCTCAGATGGAGGAGGGACTGAGGGCCCCAATTTTTTCCTCAAACATGGTGAAATACTGCACATCATACAATCCAACATATTGATTTACTAATGCTGACCAAACATAACTTCTTTGAACTATATTATATACCTTTGGTAAAGGATGTTTAGTTACAGTACGTTCAATGAAATACATTATATTTTCAAGAAATATTTCATCTTGCATGTAACCCATGGCACAGTTTCAGATCATTGTAGATCCTACAAGAAGAATGTTGCATACGTGCATTATTCATGGACAATGAGGCAAGGTCATTGATATTGATAATAGTATGACTATACCGAAACCAAATTAAAAGATAAAAGTGAGAGATGAATTTTACTTGACCAGACTTATTTTATTGGTATTTATTTCTTCAAGTATTGCCACTAGTTGGAATTGCTCACATTTTAATTGATCAATATTTTTGCTATATATTTACAGTGTATTCAGAGAAGAAAAAAAATTCCAGAAAATCTACCAAAATATTTAATTTCTTAATTTCATGATTTTGATTCTAAATTTCCAGATACAAACCCCCATTTTTATGATAAAACAAGTAATATATTAAGGTTTTATTTACCAAATTTGATTGAGATTTTCATTGTGTTCAATAAATAATGGGCCAATCATTTTGCTATGTTTTTTGGGGTGGTAATCAGTTGGTGAATTATGGGCATGTGAGTTATCGAGGGAGAGGTGTATATTGAATTGATTCAATATCGATTTCGTATGTTTTTTCCTTATTTAACAAAACTTTGCTGTTTGGTATTGTTTTGTTTGTAAATATTATGGTGCTGAGATATGTCTAAATTTGAAGACATGGAGGTGTAGTGTTAGTTTAGCTAAAAATATGTACCCTAAATGTTTTTCTCATTTCCGACTACTACATTTCTTACGATTAATATTTGTTTAGTTCTTCTGATACATAAAATGTTAGAAATTATTTTTTGTGAACCAGGCCTTCATTTTTAAATTGTTGAAATGCAGGGTGGCTGACAATAGTCAAAAGAATCTAATGCCTGTCGCTAACATCGGAGTTTGCTTTGGTCCCACACTGATGCGACCTGAAGAGGAGACTATGGAATCCATCATGGACATAAAATTCTGCAACATTGTGATAGAAATATTGATTAACCATTGTAAACAGGTAAGATGTTGATTAACTTTTGTAAAAACAAGTGTGAATAGCAAATGCAAATAGATTATAAGATTTTAGGCTTTCTGTTTTTCTTACCTAATTATGTTTTGTAATTCATCCTACCACTCTGGCAGCTTGTACGCCCTGCACCCCCCCCCACAACAAATTTTAAAAAAATGATCATCAAGGATGCAAAAAATGCACAAACTTACTCATTTTAATTCATTGATTCGTAATGTCTAACTTGATTGTCACCAAGCATTCACAAACATTGTCACCTTTGCATTTCAAACTTAATGGTAACCTCACTACTAACACAGCATCCATATTTGCATTAGTGACTGTGTTGTTCACAAAGCAGGAGTGATGTAGTTCATAATGTTCCGTAAGCTCTGGATGTTTCCATAAAATTCTGTAACATTGAGATGTAAGAGCATGTTTTTCCCCTCATTTTTAAATTTGTGGGAAAAAATTAGACATTGCATACATTGGATACAGATGATGCAGTGTTTACCTTTTATGTATGTGTGGGCCTTGCATCCACCCCTTCACTGAAAATGGACTCTCTGAACAACAGGAAAATGGCTGTGAGCAGGCTTCTCATTTACATTGAAAAGTTCATTTGGTTTTAAATGTGATGAAGATGATAGTGTTAGAAACCACTTCATGCAGTCAAGTTAGAAAGTATAGATAAGTGAATGAAATGAGTTAGTTTTGTGCATTTTTTCTATCTGTAATGCTTTTCATTTTTAAAATCGGTAGGGACGTACAAGCTGCTTGGGTGGGGATGATGGAAACTTTAGGCCAGAAAGAATTATTTCAAATCTAAAGCATGAGCAATGGTTACCATTTCATTTGATCAAACCTTTTAGTGGTCCTAAGATACCACATGAATGGCCTTAGGGTCAAAAAATTTTCTGGGCACAAGATCAGAATCTAAATTTAAGACTCCATGCAGGTTTAGAGAACTTACATATGGTCCATTTTACACCAGTGACATTGTACAAATACAGGTGACACTTGCTATATGCCAGTTTGATTTATGCACTTTCAGTTTAGCGCCATTTATAATGAAGAAATAACATTCAATTTGTGCCCTGTGCTCATTTTTACACCATCCCTGGCACCATGTGCTGTGACTTTAATTTGCCCAAAAACCTCCTTAATTTACAAATATCCGATGGTAATAATTATTTTTGATTTTCACCAATTTTCAACTTACACCATAACCACAGGAACACATGTATAGCATATACTGAGCATCACCTGTATGTTGTCGGAAAGGAATAAACTGACTTTGGAATTGTGGTATACTTGTGGACGTAAAATCCTGAATATTGCAATCATGATACCGTCGATGAACTTGTTTTACATATAACTTTCCAGGCTTGAATTAGCTGAAATGTTTTTCTTGTTTATAACTGTAGTTTGAAAGTGGTCACCCATACCAGGACTGAGGATAGGCAAACTAATATGTAACACAAGTATCTACGATAGGCAGTCTTAAAAAGAAAACATAATACTTGCAAAGCATGTCATCGGAGGAGACATGGTTTTAGATTTTAACTGAAGAGTCTGAATAAAGATAAATATTAACATATTTGAGAATGAAATGATTTGGGCTTAAAAGAGATATCCTACTTCCATGTAACAGTTGTGCCGAAGTCCACTGTGTATTATCAGTAGGTACATACGGTACATAATTATATATGGCTACAATATTAGGCTAAATGCTAAATCACATATCTTATGGTAAACGATTAAAATTAATGTCAAAACATGATTTAGTTTTCATTTCGGAATTATGCATGCATTTTTGCTGAATTTCTGGACCTTGAGGAACTTCTACTAATGCTTTATGTCATTGGAAAATTTAACACTTGCCTTTCTCAATCTGTGCAGTTTGTTAGGACTAATCAGTGGAGCCAACAATATAGATCTTGATCTGCCCCCCCCCCCCGCAACAGCATTTCAGGTTCAGTATTGGCTGCAGTTTGACTTGACTTGTGATATATATATATATATATATATATATATATATATATATATACTGTACATTGATTTTGTAGATTTTTGAAGAGAATCCAGATGAGGCAGTGTATGGAACTAGTGCAGAGTTGGCATCAACCATACCTCCATCATCCAAAGCAAAAAATTCACCCCAACCACCTTACAGTAATGTGACACTGTGGCAACAGGGTATGCAGGACTCCAAACATATCTATGAAAATCGAGTCAACCTTCCATTTGCTGAAGCCAGATTAAGCCAAGTCAGTCTCCGATTTGATGAAGCAAGAACAAGCCAAGCCAATCTATCATTTGCTGAAGCCAGATCAAACCAAGCCAGTCTTCCGTTTGCTGAGGCAAGAGCAAAATTGCGACCTGTGGATACTCACAGCATTAATACAGGAGGTATTAAAACCTGAAGTCTGAAATGTTTGTGTAACTGCTTTTGTTTTGTCTAGATTCTTAAATATTACTATTTAATTTGTCATTTTTATGGTGTAAATTGGGCAGACTGTGGAATGGAACGATCATATTTCTATTGAGTAACTGTTTCAAAATGTCGTCAGAAAGTGTCTGTTGACATAACTACAAGTAAATTGTCATGTTGCCATTAAGAATAATAAAATAGGACCACCTGGAAAAAGTAACAGACATTTCATCAGTTACACTTTAGTTATTTTGCAGTTTTTATTGCAAGTTCTTATAACTAGAGCATACTTTATGGCTCTGATGTTGGCACAGGTTAGGGGAAAACCCAGAGAAAATTCCAGCCATGGACAGAAAACACTAGGCCTTTCCAGACTTTTATAAAAGTCTCTATAAAATCTGTACATTCGTTTATCCCAATATTTTTGTTCAGCCCACATTCTAAATCATACAGGTCATGTATGCGCATTTACTCAGCTTTAATTAAATATTAATTGCTGCTTAAAAATATAATACAATTTTTGTTTAACCAAAGACTATTCAACCTGAATTATTGAATGTACTGCACCTTAACTTTCATCAAGAAACTTCCAGACGAAAATTATTGATCGCTATCCACTTTTACAGTGGAGGACTAAATTGTGTCAAGAATAGAGCATGTCAAGTCTAATTGTTACAGTATAAGGTAGTATGAATTTGTTCATGGTGCGTAGCTTTCATTGCAATGTCACAGCACACAACATTCAATCTTGACTTTACTGGATCACACTTTTGGATTGATTTCATCCAAAATTGTTGATGTTTTTGTAACATTAGTTTTGCCATATGTACTTCTTGGGGCATGTAAACAATCATCTTCCAAAGGAATGTGAGTGTATTATGATTCAAATACATGAATAATTGCCATTTAAAAATATGAAGAATCAAATTCTAAAAAATCTATTACTGAAATAATCGGTGTTGAATGCCTACATGGCCTGTATGATGTTTATTATCGTGGAGAGCAAGACAACAGTTACACATTTTTGCTACTGGCAGCAGCAGCAACAGTTAAGGCTATGGATAAAGTCAGGATTTCCTAAATGACTTTTATGCATTTTCTTTATAATTTGAATGAATTATTATGAAGTTAAGGCAATTCATTCATGTGTTCTTGCTTCTTTGACCACAGTGTCAAAAAGTCACAGTCATGGAAAATCTGTTTTAAGGTTTTGCTTAAAGCTTTTTTATATTTGGAACTAATCATTATAAAGCTAAGACATTTCATTCTTTGACTTGCTGTCTCATTCCTTTGATCTTGTGATCAATGTCACAGTCACAGAATTTGTGGTAATGTTTTAGTTTAGATTTTGTTAATGTACTTATATTTAGTAATCTCATAAATGCCATTGTTCTGTGACATGCAGGGGCCCTGAGTGGCCAAGTGGTCTAAAGCGCTCATCATTACGGATCACTGCCATATCACCTCTGTCTGCGTGGGTTTGAGTCTCAGATTCGGCCAATGTGGGTATGTGAGAAAGCTTGCCAGTAGCTTCTCGTGGGTCGTGGGTCAGTGGTTCTTTCTGTGGTTTTTCCTGGTTCTTCCTCCACCATTAATACTGGCCGCCATGTATAGCATATCTTGTGCTGAAAAATGGCGTTAAACCCTACAACAACAACAACAACTTGTTTGCCATTTTTACCTTGGGGTTAAAGTTTTTTCATTTACTTACGTTTCCTAATCCACTTGACAGATATTTTCATTCTTCAGATGAATCATCATGAAGCAAAACAGACTATTTTCACACATATTTTAGGAATGCTTTGAATATTGTCTTGATTTGAAGGTCCTGACCTTCTTTGTTTCTCTGTTTTCCTAAATTCTTATACACTGTAATATCTAGACTGGTTTTCTGTTACAGAAGGCTTTGATCATTCACAAAATTTCTGAAATAAGGAATCATTCATACACGTAAATCAGGAGAAGTAAATATGTGGATGAGTTCCCTGGATGCTGGTGAATAATATTTTGTTCCAATTAAGTTGCTACAGAAAGGAAAGATAAATGCCTGAAAACAACCCATTACTCAATATTGCCACCTAGAATCCTTTAAACTTGGCATTTTTGAATGCTGATAATTCACCTTTAATTGATTATACAATTATTTGGCATTTTTGTGGTTACTACAGATTATGACTTGAACTGTAAACAAAAACATAGTTTTTGATAAACCATAAAAAAAATCAAAGAATTCACAGTACGCGGTTAACGGTTATAGTCTAAATTACAGGGAGTAATGGAGTATGAATGGATTGCAACATTTTATTTAAAATTAAGTCTTTACTTTTGGACTTGAACACGAGATGAAATTTTGAACACAATATAAAATTGTGAACATTTACACTCTTTGAAATTTTGAGCACGTGATGAACACTTAATTTACTTTACAGGTTATGATAATCAGAGTTACAATAGTACCAGTGGGAGTTCAGAATCGCTTCAATCTAGCCAATCAAACCATGTATATAGTCCAAAACTTTACAGCTCCAGTGGTGGGTTAGCAGTTCCCAGGCAAGGCCACAATCAGTACAGCAACAATTCTGCACTAGACATGGGTGAGTAGTAGCTCATACCTGTGGTAACTGCATTTCCTGCATAACACTGGTTCTTGAAACTAGTTGACTATAAGTGTATGTGGTATGGAATTTATTTATTTAACTTGTCAAATAAAGTATTGTTTCATATAACAAGCTTCATTAGCTAGCTTTTTTGGATAGGACAACACATTTGTTTTATGTACCCTGTGGGAAGCACATAAACATAGAAAACTTCATTGCAATGAATATTATGAGATGATGAAAAATTGAATAGGGTTATTCGAGTGATGTTTTACTGTATATACTGTGTAGCAGAACATTTGATATATGTTATAGATCTCTTAGTGTTTTCTAACCTTTATGGTCATTCTTTCTTTCTTTCTTCGTCCCCTTGTATGTTATGTAATGCACTATTACAGCCTTGTTAAAAATAGGTTCATGCACAGTCAGTATTTCTATTCTTACTGCCGACCAAGTCTAGCTGATGAGCTGCTCTCAAGTTAGAGTATGTGTGTGTGCCTATCCAAAAAATGTGTCAGTGTTGTGTTTTTCAGCATGTTCAAAATATTGTGTTTCCAGCATATTCAAGATATTGCGTTTCTCTGTTGGATACATTACCTGATCACATTATGTGTTTCTCTGTCAGATACACTACCTGATCACGTTATCATTAGGAAACAAACTCCTACCTCCTGAATCTAACCCAGTATGAATTATTGAAAATGGGAAGAAACTCTTAAAAATGTTGCCACAATGGCCTGTCATATGTCATGTTTACAAGTTTTGTTAGGTATGTGGTCATTAAATACAGATGAGAGTTCACAGACAAACATGCCCTTTCACTTTCTTTTTGGCTGATGATCACAGCACATTGTGGCTGTAAGTTATCAGAACTCGAAAACCACATTGCCTTAGTAGAAAAAAAAGCTGACCGAAATGGAAGATGAAACATTGTTACAGTTAATGGAGGAATGCCAACCACAGCTGCAGAGACTGGCAGTGCCAACCAAGACCTATGCTGCCAAATTCCTGAATTAGGGAGACATCATCAAAATTCTCCATGAGGATACAACCCTCACCAAGCAGTTGAGAACACTCTTTCATGAATATTGTCGCTATAGACTCAATTCTCAATATGCTCTGGTGCATCAAAAGTACATTTGTACTTACAATCACAGACTATGCAGGCAAACCAGCACCACCTCCTGTCTTCCAGACACCTAAAGACAAACACCTGCATCCTGTAAACTCCAAATAATGAAGAAATAAGCTAGAGCAGCTGGCCAGGATCATGAAAGTGCTCACAATAAAGGCTTTGCTGGCACTGCCTTGTATTATTCTGCTGGCATTGTCGTTGGCTGGTTGACCTGAAATCTGGTGGAACAATACATCACATTAGTAGCAGCATTCTTTTGCTTTTCTCCGAATTTAATGGAAATTTAGCTGACAGACAGAAAAGCTAGAGCATAAGCCAATTGGCTGCAGACCTCACCACAATACCTCCAAGAGCTAATGCTATTTTGTTTGCTTCATGGTCTTCATGGTTTCTTCAACAGTCAGGACAACTGGCACTGTCAGCACTTGTGCGGACATTTGCACTAGCACTTGTGCAGATTGGTCAAAAAGTCTTCCTGGTCATGCTTTGCTGGTTGCACTTGTTGCATTGTTCAGCTGGTTTCACCAGTCACACTATTGGATTTTCATTGATATTAGGGTCAATGCCTAGTGTAAAGTCAGCTCTGTTGAAAACTGATGCAATAATTTTGTTGTTATTGCCCTCTCCAGTGCTAAGATACTTGTTGCTTGGAATCATATAGAGATGATCTCCCAGGATATGATCAGCTTTGCTTTGGGCATGGTGAAGCATGTCTTGGTACTTTTGTTTGGACTTTTCCATGTTTTCTTCCATTCATTAAACAGATACATATAATTTTTGCAACAAACCTTTTCATTGCTGTAGTTAAAGCAGCCTGTGTAAAAGTAGTCATTCCTCAGTTTCACTTCATTTTAAAATGAGTGAGTGGTAGGACTACATTGCAACTACCAATTTGAGGGCCAGCCTCATAAGGAAGGCAGTATTTTGTTTAAAAAGAAAAACAGTTGAGCATCAATAGAGACCTGGACCATCAGGGGGAATGGGAGGCTAACCCTTATGTTTCTGGAGAGGCTACCTTAGAGATAATCATATTCATTAAACATAATATAGTTTATATGTTGTGGTAGTGGTGGAAGTGGGGGTCAAGACAGGACTTTTCAGAAATAGAGGCCCACATGTTTTTGGCATTCTTGATATTGGAAATGGTAATGGAAAGATCAGCATGACCTGATAGCTTGGTCTGTTCACCTACCTTGCTGCTTGATATGATTTGGTAATGTAATTGAAAGAGAATGAAATTTTATGGTAAACAATGCTTCTTTGAACATTCTCACCATATCACATTGTTGTTAACCTTTCCAACCCAGCCACACAAATGCAGGCATCCTTGTTTTTCTTTCTGCTCAGGATTAAACTGGAGAACATTTGATACACAGGTTGCCACTTAAGTGGTAATGGGAGGTAATCTAGGATTTTCTTAACTTCATAAATATTACAAAAGTGAGAAAGACAAATTTGTCATCTTTCTGGGAGTTTATTTCCTGATGTTAATGTGATTGGGCAGATATTCTCAGAGAAACAGAATTTGCAATAAAATTTCATTTCCAGCATAATGTTTTCCAGAATATTGACAAAATATTGTGCATTTTGCAGCATATTCAAAATATTTTGTTGTGTAGAATATTCAGAATGTTGTTTTTCTTCAGAACAGTTTTTTCTCAATACTGTTCAAAATATTGTTTCCTAATATGTGCAAAAAGACATTGTGTTTTCCCTAATATTCACAGTATTGTTTTCCAGCAGATTTAAATTCTCTCATGAGGCAAATAAAATTTAAATTTCAGCCAGGAAAAAGTTGTCCAATTCAATTGTTTACAATTTCAAATAATTTCCTTTTATGTCTCAGATGAGGACTTCAAGGAATTGTTTAAAGTTCTCCAGTTGGATCATTCACCACGTTCCCCCACCACAGGTGACTGTACAATGTGCTTTACTTGACATGTTTCAGTAGAACTTGGACTAATTAAAAGTTATTTACCATTTCAACTTGCCTCAATAGAGGGGAGTTATTGCACTACTATTGATGTCAACATCAACATCCATTACATACAAAACCATGTATGTAAAACCTCACTGCATCTGTCATTCACTTTTCCTAGCAACAGTTTGGGGTGGCTTTCATAGCACCTGTACCTATGGAATGGGGCTAAATGGGGTAATTTTATTCAAGTTTTTTGTTTCTACATTCTTGCTTAAGGTTTTGTGCTTAGCTCAGGTTTTGTTTGCTCCTTAGTGCTAAACTATCGTCACAAAAGTAGATCACTTTGACCCATATTTCATGTTTCACTGACTTGGTTAAATTTTATGTTTTTATGTTTATTTCTCAAAGATTGTTCATGGTAGAACCATCAAACTGCTTGACAGTATGTATTTCCATTAGTAGCACACACATGCAATAAAATTAGGTCACTGTGACCCACACATTTTACTGGCTTAGGTTAACCTTTTGCATTTAGCTCAAGATCAGTTTTCTACACCCTATATAGAGTACTGTTGTACCTAGAATCATTAAATTGGTGAGGTGATGCATCTTGAAGTGTACTGCACTTATTACAGATTAGGTCACTGTGAATCACGTTTCATGCCTAATTGGCTTAAGTTAAATTTTGTATTTTACTGTTCATGCTAGAACCATTAAACTAGATTATTGTATCTATCTCTGCAAGTCCCATACCTGTACAGGAAAGGCCATTTTGATCTAATTTCACGTTTTGCTGGCTTTGAATAAGTTTTTTGTGTTTAGCTCATGACTACATATTCATTTGCAAGTACATGCTGTCCTTTCTAGAACCATGGAATGCTCCGGTTCCATCAGTGGTTAGAGCATCTGCCTTGGATGCGGGAGGTCGCAAGTTCAAACCCTGGCCGAGTCATGTCAAAGACTTGTACAAATGATACTAGCAGCTGCCTCACTTAGCACTCAGCATTAAGAGGTTTGTGTTAGGACTGGTCAGCCTTATATGAGGATAATGTGACTGGGTGGGACATTTGCCACATATCTGCAACATGATGCCCCAATGCTAGACATTGCCAGAAACTGCCACACTGCAGACATCATAGAGATATTACTCAAATTGTTAAAGCTAGATCAAAGATCAGAAAAACACAACACACTCATTAGAGCTATGAAACTTGGTGATGGATGCATCTTGATGAGCACAACTCCTACAACAAAGAAGTTGGTCACTATAACCAAATTTTATGCTTCATTAACTTGGGGTAAATTTTTTACTTGATATTTATTTATCAGGCACTCTTCATGATAGAATCATAAAATTGGTGTTGATATGTGACAATTTTACTACCACACACTTGTCATGACCTATATTTAATCTTTTGCTGGCTGGATTAAGTTTTGCATTAGACCTTGTTTGGCATGCTATATATATGTTCAAGAGTTGAAAAGTCACTAAAAACCGACTTTCAAGCTCAGGCAAGTACTAAAATAAACTAGCTATAATAGAAATAAAGTTAGTGATGTTAACCAGAATTCAGTTATGTGAAAAGTTCTTTTTCTGAACTTTTATTGTAACCCTTCGTACACCAATTGTAAATTACAAATTGAAACCAGTCTGCTTTTCATCCAGTAATTAGTATTAAAGAGTAAGAATGAAGTTATTTTGATCAAAACAGAAAACAAACTTATGGTAGAAACTATGGATTTTCATTTAACAAAGTTGGCAGTATTCTCAAATGATCTTTTTCATCAAAGAGACAATGATCATCTTGAATCAGCACTGACTCGATTGGAAAGTTACATGACCACCAGATATTTTTACTCACCATTTCAGGTTAGGTGAGTTAATATTTTTACCCCACCCCCACCCCAATTACTATCCAATACTATCCATCCTAGAATCATTAAGCTTGGTGAGGGGATATATCTTGATAAGTAATGTACCCATATTGCAGAAAGATATCTGCTTGATTTTTATGTCATGTTATAATAACTTCATGACCACATAGATTTTTTTATCATATATGCAGCCAGGCCTAAACAATAGTTGTTTCTGACCATTGCTGTTGGAAGCAAAAATAAAAATGACTGCTGTAAACTAATAGAGGCTAATGGAGGCAAACTATTTCATCTTTGATTACATTATGATTACCTTATATTTTAATAGCAGTCATACATTAACTGCTATTTTGGCATTACTTTCCATTTACCTGGAACTAGACTCCAGTCCAAGGTGAACACTTACTCCTCCAGCTAGTAATTGGAGGTATAGAACAAAAAACAAAATGATCCCAGTTTGAATCCTTGTTTCCGTCATTTTGAATATCATCCTCTTTTCCATTGACTTCATGCAGTTATCGAGTGTCTGGGTGCTGTAAAAGTTTCATCGTTTAATGCCTTTTGGCATAATTGCCATGAAGCAAATAATCTGTGTTGTATTTTTTCCTAAGTTCTTGACTATATTTACTCTAGCTGTGTCCATTTTCTTAATTTGTTAGTCCAGTCATTTGACCTTATGGCATCCCAGACTGAGGAAGACTGCTCTATCTTCATTCGTTCCTCTTGAAAACATTTGCTTTATGGGCATACTTCTTCCCTTAGAAATTTGGATTTGGTCCAAAGAAACCAGATAAGGTCATTCACCGAGGTGGAGGGTCTCGAAAGTGAATATGGTAACCCTCATTTAATGGGGAAAAGGAAAGGATTTGAAGTGTAATTGACCCCTCCATTCCCAAGGAGGAATGCAATCAGTTCTGGGAGTTGAACCCTCTCCTACCATGTCCCTTCTTTCAGACATCCCAGTAGGTGCCTTTTTTTCAGAACTGTTGGAAGATACTTGGGTTCAGTATGCAATGAAATGGTCAAGTTCTACTGGAGAATGTTTAGTTGCTGTGATCATACTGTGTGAACTTGTGTGTAAGTCGGATCAAACTGCAGGCTGCACAGACCCAGATCTACCATCATATAATGTACCAGCAGAGTTTGATCTGAGCGGTTTGTTAGGAGTAATCAGAAGAACAAACATCATACACCCTGATGTGATGGCGGATCAGAGTCTATAAAGTTTGCAGTTGCATCAAACTTACATGCAAGTATATATGGTAGATCAGAATTGCTGTGCCAGAAGTTTCCAGGGCAGTGGACAGATTTAAGTCATGTGACTATTTTAACAATTATTCAAAATAAGAACATTTTAAATTTTGTTTTCAATGATTTTCAGTTTTTCATCTTTTATTTCTTTAGATCTTGTAAGTTCTATAAATGCATTTGTAAATTAATGTATGAAAGTATTGGAGTGATGAAGAAGTTTATAGCAATCTGATGGTTGCTAAAAGATAATAACAGTGGGGTAAGGTCAGAGACTGAGGGTAGAAATATGTAGAAAAGATGCTGTTGTTTATGAAATTGAATCGTACATCATCTTTCGGCAGTTTTAATCTGTCCACTTCTTAACCAGATACTGCTCAAGTAAATGGCTTCATGTTTTCACCAAAACTTGGAAATTTGAAGCTTGTACAGAATTAGTGTTCATCATTGTTCAGTACATCCTGCAAGAATGGCATTTTAACAACAGACAAGTTGCCCAGGCTTTTTGCTATGCAGCTAAGATAGACGAAGGTGAATGATGTTAATCAGGTAATGTAGTGCTGTAGGTAACTCAGCTCATTGGCCACAGCAGCTTGGATTTCTAAAGGAGGATGGCAGATATTGCATGACAAACGCTAAGGGAGATGCTTGAAGAAACAGATATTTCATCTCTGTTGGAAATAGAATATATTGACACAAGGGTTTAGCAGAATGCTTTTATTGTATTGCCTTTTTCAGAGCATTGGGGTTTTCAAGAGATCAAAGTGCCAGTGCTAACCTTGCATAATTTTGTCAGATAAAAAAAAAAAAAAATGAGGAAAAATGATCCCATGAACATTTCTTTTGTATTATAGTCTGTCTGTGATCTTTAAATCAAATTGTGGCTTGCTTTATCTCTTTACTGCATGACTGATAAAAGAAAATGTTTCACCAACACCTGGTCATATTTGATGAAAGTATCACTAGATTTTGGATTATAAAGACCAATAATGTATACTTGCTTATCAGTTGGGTACAAGTGCAAACTGCATAGACCAAGATCTGCTGTCACAATGTGCAGACAGATCTGGGTCTGTGCAGTTTGTTAAGAGTAAACTGTAAAACAAACAAAATAGACCCTGATCTACCAGTGCATTATGCAGTGGTGGATCAGGTTCAGCATTGTTTGCAGTTGGACTCAACCTGTATGAGAGTATATGTAGTAAGGTGTAAATATGTTGTGATGACTCACAGCTGTCTTTTATTTGTGATCATGCCATACCACCTTTCCTTGTTTTCCTTGTAAAAATTGTAAAAATAGATTGTAAAAATTTAAAATAGAGCACACAATGGACTTATTAAATCATGTTAGAGACTTTTATTCCATCCTTGAGAAAGCAGGCAGTTTCAGTTTTATCAAAAAGTGCCAAAAGGACATAATATGTTTAGATTGGGAAGGGTTGTTGTTGTTTTTTGTTGTGTTTTTTTTAGTGCTGTGCCCATTATTAAGTGTTATAAAGTACCCCAGAATGTAACATACAATATTTACAACAATGCATTATCACACAAGTGGTGTGTTATGACATTAGTAGATACAACCATGCAATCAATATATCATCAGTAAATAAACGGGTGGGAATATAATACACACCTATCTCTTATATATATATATATATATATATATATATATATATATATATATATATATATATCTCTGTGTGTGTGTGTGTGTGTGTGTGACCTAACATTGTCATTAGTAAACACATCCATGCAGTAAAGATTCAGATAAATAATGGATAGAAATATAACACATAAGTGTTCCCGACAGACAGATCTGTCTACAGTGTGTACGAATAGAGGTGTCACCTATACAGCATGTTATGAAGACATTTTAACTCTTTCACTGTTTCAACTAAAAAAAACTATGTTGAAACTGGGAATTTAAAATCTTTCAAGTCTGTATATATATTATTCCTTTTTGATTTCACATATTTTCAATGATAAAATTTATTTTTCATGACAAATGTATCACAGGTACACATTATTTAAGTGATCATTATATTATTATTTGGGTGTGACTAAAAGGGACAGATCAATTCCTTTACCATTTTATTGTCAGGAATTAGCTTCAAGATTATGACAGTTTTATCCAGTTGGTGCATGTTTGGTTTACTTTGGTGGTGCTGGAAGGAGGGTGTGGGGTAATTTTGTACATTATTAAACAGCATGACTCATAAGGCACCTTTTCTTGTTAACACATTATACCATGTAGTATGAGCCATTGATGGATTAATTTCAAATTTGTTTAATCTTTCTGTTTACATTTTTTCAGCTAATCGCCTGATTTCCTCCACATCAGATGTACCAACATTGTAAGTATTTTCTCGGTTCACTTTTGAGTTGTTTCCACTGCATTAATTAACCAAAACTAATTAGTTTTGATAAGTCAGCAACCCAAATATTTATTTTGTAGAGTAACAACACAGTCTTGGTTAAAATTTCTCATATCATACATGGTATTTATCCATCTAAAATTTAGGCAAGTATTCCACCAGTTTGGATTGAAATATTGTGAGATAACAATCTTATGGAAAATCAGCTTTTGAAAAAACTGTAGATAATGTTAGGTGGCTGTGCCATTTCCATCACATTCAGACACTTGCAGCTTGAATAGAAGTCTACCCGTAATTAAGATCAGGTTTGTGTTGATGGTTTGCAAATGTATATTGTAACCATGGATGGACATTGTAGAACGGTTTTACTTTTCTTGACGAGTTAAAACAGCTGAAATCAGGAATACCATGCTTCTGGTGTCTCCCAATTCAAGACATACCAACATTATAATCGAACATTCCAGTATTATGGTTGTCTTCAAGTAAAATGTGTGTTGAATGGTGCAGCTGATCATGGAATTAATTTACCACAGTATAGTTTATTCAGGTTATAATAATAGAATTGTACACATATACCAGTGCATGCTTCTCATCACTGCTGGCGGCAAATTATCTTATATTACCATTTACTGCATCATATTACAAACATTAAAGTTGAATTCGCATGTGCAGCAGTTTACTGGTAAACAACAAAATTTGCATTAAAAACCAATGGGTACTTATAACATTTAGAAACAGTTTGAATTTATGTGATTCCACTGAATTGAGTTGATCCACACATTGCTTTTATTTGTGCATGGATTGCTGTAGCCTTGGATGTTGCTTTTGCTCAATAATTTAACAGTAACTTTTTCGTGCATCTCAAAGTGTAATTATCAAGTGGTATCAAACATACACAATTAAGCACCAAAAACTTTTGATTATAAAATATCAAATTAACCCATTTGTCAAAAAAGCCAAGTACATGTATGACCTACATGTAGAAATCAGGAATCCTGAAATTGTCAGTCCCCCTACCCCATCAAGAAGCCATTGGTATACAGGATTTGCTTTTTCCAGTTACCTGTCTTTGCATTCATACATCCTTCATATCCTGCTACAACATTTATTTCATAACATTGAGACTAAATTTCTCACATTGTTGCATCTTTGATTGAATTTGTGATGCACATCTAAACTGGAACACTAACTATCTTTTCAAAATTTACTCAGCATTACTAAAAGAAAAATCCTCTGTGGACTCCAGTTCCAGCAACTTTTCAATTCATGCCACCATAGTTGTATTGTGGAGCATGGTGAGATGGATATGACTTGTCTACCAAAACCTTGGTAGCTGGAACCTACTTTCTGGGTTTCATTCAGAATTATTAAAAATTGCAAATGTGTCTTGTAAACAGTTTGTTCATTAATGACTGCTGGGTTTTTTTGCTCCCACCATATTCTGTTGAGGGGAAATGCAGTGTTACCTATGTCCATTTGTCCCGTCACATCACATTATGTCTTGCAAATTTTGTTGCTGCGCAATAACTTTTAAAGGACTTCATCAATTTAAATCAGGGTTTGCACAAAGAAGATCTAGGTCAAATTTAGTTTCCTCCATGATCTGACAAACTTTTATGGAGTTATGGCCCCTGCTTTGTTTAGAACCCTGTACTTCATCATAGATGCTGCCAGGGCACAAGAGTATGCAAATCATGCAAACTTTGTATAAATTTGCACTCATGGAAAGCAGTGTTGAAGAACTACCACAAATTAGTTAAAAGTTGCACCTATAAAAATGTACTCTGTGTGCAGTATACATATTTTTATCTTAACCTTTAAAATACTTGCGGTGACAAAAGCTGTGCCACTTGTAGATAGCAATGATGACAGTGATTTTCAAAGTTTTGGAGTATATGATTATTGGAGCTGGAACAGTGTTATTGGAAAAACCAGTGAGTGATTTTGAACCCAGAAATGATGTTGAATGTGAGTCTGATGTACTTGATGGATGGACAAGAACAGACAGCATTTCAGTTACCTGCACCCCCACCCATGCAGCAGTATTTCAAAATTAAATATAGAAATAGGGAATACCAAACCTTAAAAACACAGGCAATATAAAAGTAGTGTGCACTTTTCATTTCTTGTCAGCATTAAGGGATCTTATGCTTCAAAACTATAGAGCACTTCAATGTTTAAGACAAACTGAATAAATAAAAGTAAAAAAAGAAATTAAAAAGTTAGGACATATATTTGATAAGCATATCTGTTTGAACAAGCAGATTACAGCATTGATGGACTTAAAATTCTAACGCAACATTACGGAACAGATAAGAAATATGGCATAGTAGTTAATTTAGCAACAATTCAAGAAAGTGAAACTCTGGCAGAGCTCATGTTAGTGAAAAGTCTTATTTTGAAGCAGAGATATACAGAAGACAACCTATGAGCTATGGAAAATTGTACTTAACAACCTTAAAGAACAGTTTCCCATCTTGTTCAGGCTGACTAAGCTAGATATGCACATGCCCCTTCCGACAGCAGACTGTGAAAGGGGGTTCTCAGCTCAGATTTCAGTTCATACACAGATAAGAAACGGATTAAGCTTCACTTAGCATTCACACATTTAATACATTGAGCCAGGCCCCGAAGCAGTATCGGTTTTTTGGTGCCTTATGGTTTGATTTGTCAGACTATCACACCACTAGAGGACAGAATTTTCCCAGAAAATATATTCATTTATGGCAGAGTCATTTTTTTAATCACATTGTTTCATTGACAGAAGAAAACAAGTTCAGCTAGTTTTTGTATCTTTATCTCATATAATAATGCAAATTAATTAGTTCCATACAGGTGATGCTTGATTTATGCTATAGATGCATTGATGAGGTTATAACATAAATCAAATAGGCATTAATGTAAATGCACATATGTGAGCTGCATGTGAGTCAAAGCACATGACACCAGCAAAGGTGTGAAAGTGAGTACAGTTGTGCAGTTAAATGTTATTTTTCATTATAAATGGCATTAAAATAAAAGCTCATGAATCAGATTGGTGTAAATCATGTACCACCTGTAGTTGAGAAAGTAGACACATTTCTTTTGCAAACTATGAATCTTTTCCTGGACATTCTTTTTATTTCTTTGATTTCACAAGTTAAAATTAAGAAGTCGTAACTAAGTTTTAAGAGAAAAAGAGATTAAATCCTCTCTTACTGTGTTATAACCTATAACAATGAGAAGTATGTTTCTTTGTTCAGTTTGCTTGTCTTGACTTATGAGCAGTTGTCTTGCATCTCTGATCATCAACATAACATATTGCAGTGATCCGGAATTGTCAACAGTAACCAATGAAACTTTCGAGTAAGCTAAATATTAATAACCTAACACTAAGCCTGCTTATCCACTGGTCAAATACTGCAAAAACAGTCTCAAAGGATGCTTATCCACTGGTCAGATGCAGCAAAACCTGTCTCTATACCTGCTTATCCACTGGTTAGATGCAGCAAAACCTGTCTCTATACCTGCTTATCCACTGGTCAAATACAGCAAAACCTGCTTTAAACCTCCTTATCTACTGGTCAAATACAGCAAAACCTGCTTTAAACCTCCTTATCTACTGGTCAAATACAGCAAAACCTGCTTTAAACCTCCTTATCTGCTGGTCAAATACAGCAAAACCTGCTTTAAACCTCTTTATCTACTGGTCAAATACAGCAAACCTGCTTTAAACCTCCTTATCTACTGGTCAAATACAGCAAACCTGCTTTAAACCTCCTTATCCACTGGTAAAATACAGCAAACCTGCAAAACTGGATACCTCTTCATAAAAGACATTCTTAAACACCTTTTCATACGCATTTATATTGACGTAACTTCTGTAAACAGATAAAGGATACATTCAATAAAGAATGTTTGGTGGTCCCATGAGCGTTTTTTTTATAGGCAGTTTTTATTGTAATCCAGACATTTCAGTATAAAGTAGGACATGTCTAAACAGATCCCTGCCCACTTTGGCTGCAAAACCCAAGTTCTGTCTTGTTTACTGCATTCACCGATTCAGTTTCAACTTGTGCTGTTATGAAATCAGTAAAGACTTGTTGGTTTCATAGGCTTCTTAATTATGCTGGCAATTATAGGCTTCTTAATTAGGCTTGACAATCTTGAATTCTTTACTTTGAATGGCAAGTTTATAATTATCGCTTTGCTGACAGCATGGACATTAATATTGTTTTAAATGAAAGCCATATAAGGTCTTATCATTTGCTGTATTCAATTGGACCTATAGTATCGTATTACTGTATATCTACATTTTGTACTCAAGTGTACCATGGTTTTCTTTTTTGCATACTTTAGCAAATAGCAGCAAAATAATCAAAACACCATTCACAGGTGAGACACCCTGATCAACAAAAATCCTTGTTCATGTTAACTGCTATATATATATTTGGCTACAAGTTGAGTCAAGCTACAAACAACATAGATCCTGATCTGCCATAGCATAATGTGCCAGAACAGGGTCTAAGTTGTTTGTTCTGCTGGTTACTCCTAAAAAACAACTGCATAGACCTAGATCTGCCTGCACATTATGAGATGGCAGATCTGGTTCTAAGAAGTTTGCAGTTGGATCCGGTATGTCAGCAAGCACGTGTGTTACTGGAAAGAGCCAGTGTTACATATTGTATATGTGCCTCTAGGCTACAAGCCGACTTTTAATGGTTTATGGTTTTGATACCAGTGGATTGGCTTTTGTTGTGTATGCTCTAATGCCAGTAATGTTTGCAGCCTGATGCCTTCTTAACAGCTTTAATTGACTTGACAACCTTGTTTGAATTTTTCTGCTAGTGGCAGCATCAAGAAAAGGACACATCTCTTCAACTCTTCTTCCATGTAAGGCTGTTTCGCATGAGCAAGCATGGCATGTTGTCACATTTTTGTTAAATGTTGCTTACAATGCTAGTTCTGTATTCACTCATTTATATTGTAATACACACCCATTTGTGTTCAGCATAGACCCAGGCTGATCTGCCATGGTATAGTGACTGACAGGTACAAGTCCAAACTGGAAAAAATCATAAAACAACCAGTGTAGTCATTGATCTGTAGCAGCTGAATTGGTCAGTGCTTTTCACATTTGGGTGTATATTTGACACAGGTAAGTACTCAGGTAAGTACAGTTTGTCAGGAGTCTTTAAATTTGAAACCTCTCGAGTAATTGCATATTTTCTCTTCTAGTATTAATGATCTAGCTTCAAAAATATGTAGATTCAATTCTGCCATCGCTTGAAGCATCAGATATTTATCTCTCAGTATCACTGATCTTTCCTGGAGAGTTGATCTCATATGTAGAAATTGTATTGGTCTTACTTTACACAGTCTCTGATTTTATCCATTCGCTTTTTTCCAAACTTACTATTAAATGGCATCAAGTAGCCGCCATTGGGCTGACATGCAATTAAACCTTAAATACATTCATGCACACCTACATAGTATTCAGAAATTTGAAGTATTTCCAGATATAACGAACAGGTCAACAGTTTTGACCAGTGCATATGGTATATACTTGCTTATGAGTACACTGCAAACTGGACAGACCCAGATCTGCCATTACATAAAACATCAGCAGACCTGGGTCTGTTCAGTTTGTTAGAAGTAATCAGTAGAACAGACAACATAGACCCTGATCTGAAGTTGCATTTTTCCTCAGCAGATCAGGATCTTTGTTGTTTGCAGTTTGACTTGACTTATAAGCAAGTATATATGGTACTATGAGTAATCAGAGGTCCCTCATAGGATATCTCAACTGTCATATTAAATTGTTGTTGATATGCATTTCCATTTAAGTGTCGTATAAATGCCTTAACGAAGTGAAGTTCAAAGTTGATTGTGTTTACATATTGTTTCTTGTTAGAAAATTGATACCAGTTTTGTCAACCAATCTTTCTGTATCTCAAGAAGGATAGAGAAGTACAGCTAGATTTTTAATGAACAGTAGTGTGGTAAATTTCAGAGATTGTCTTCATGGTAACAATAGTTCTTGCAAATGCCAAAACTGCAAAGACAAAATTGCAATTGTACAATTGACATATGGTCTGTTTTGTAAACATTACAATAAAAATCAGCTCCTCATACCATGAGCTTTGTAACTTGTGGCGGTGAGGCAGGACAGATCAGATCTTTTAAATAAAAGTTGTATAGCCTGGACCAAAGTTGAAAAGAAAAGATAATAGTAGCCACAACTTTATTTTATTATCATCCTCTAACACATCTGAGGATATGAGTAAATGAAACTTTACCATTTACCTTCCTGGAATGCCTATCAGTTAAGTGTTACATATCTTCAATGTAGAAGGTGTACATGTCAAATTATTAAGAATTTTAAAGCAGTAGAGTTGCGTAAAATAAAGAATTCGGATAAAATTCTTAAGTATAATTTTCCAAAGAAAACCATCATTTTTACTCACCATTACAAAGTAGAGGTAAGCTGTTATACTGCCCCAGCATCAGCGTCCATGCCGATAAAAGCATATACCAGTACTCAAGCACAGGGTAGCAGAAATTCTGTCAAAATCAAGTTGTCCATGGACAAGTAAATTTTAAAGTTTACTTGTCTGTATAAAGACCCACTTGTCTGTATTTTCATAGTCAAAAAGACTAGTGGAAGACAAAACAGTTAAAATATTTACTTCTATAAATCTACACAATTTAAATGCATGGAGAATGGATATGTGACATTGGATATTTCAGCTTGTCTCATTTTTGGACATTTATGGTCAGGGTCTACAACTCAAATAAGAATACTTTCTTGGTCTATAACTGCAGAATGAGTACTAGCATCTGAAAGGCTGGATACGAATTTAGCTTGATATATTTTTCCTTGACATTTTTCCATATGGTGTCAGATAAATGTTGGTGTGATCAATTCCAAATTCAACTCCATTTTCAAATTGACAGTTTGAAGAAGATTTTCTCTATGTTGCTATGGCATATGCTGTGTTAAACAGCTTCTTGTAATTTTTGGTTCAGGTAACATTATATTTATTGATCACTTTTTCTAAATCATTCACAACTTCTTTTTTCACAGATATAGCCTTTTCATTATGAAATTTTAAATGTCATGTTTTGTGCTTTGCACATATTTGGTGTGTTAATAGTGTCTTTCTTTGTGATAACCTGTTCTGCAAACAATCCACTGGTTTTTTCTGCGGTTGAGAGGTATCTGTAGATGTGATTGTTTAATCTTTGTTTGCTTCAAGCCAAGGAAACTCCACAGCAAAAAATTTTTGAATTCCCATTTTCATTTTTCTTTTTTTATTGTATCCCCTGTCGTATTCAAGTTTAGTTTTAGCCCCTTTTTTTAATTCAATTTTCACCATTTGGCCCTAGCTTTATAAGAAAACAATCCATCCATATGCATGCCAGGAAAAATTCATTGTAGTTGCACATAATGGTTTCAAGGAGTCCAGTGATTGGTTCATAATAACAAATTCATCAGAGAAGCCATGTCCTCCAGCCAAGGAAATTTGTTCTGATGTCCCATCAAAAGATTGGTTGTATCCATAGAAGCTGTTCCTGGTTTCAGTCCTAATCAATAAATTTCAGTATACACTGCCTAAATATACAACACACCAATATGGTACTCGCTGGTACGTATGAATGGCGCTTGTGTAAACATCGCTCAGACAAAGCGGGAATACTGCCCTTTCAAGTTACAGGCCACAATTTACTTGTCCATGGACAAGTAACCTTGCAAAAGTTGCTCATCAGTAGGAACAAAGTTCTGACTTGGACAACACCGACAGTGGATTTCAGTGAATGTGAACCATTCTTTTTTCCTATGTTCTAGGCAACAGTTTGGAGTGGGTTTCATAGCAGCTACCCTATTACATATGGCGGGTAGGAGGTGGTATTTTTTATATGTACATAAGTGATACATTCTTGGCTAAGTGTTTGCAATTAGCTCAGGTGTTTTTTGTACACATTATAAATACTGTCGTACCTGGAGTGATGAAACTTGTTTGAGGGGGTGACAGAATAATGCTGACATGCATAAGTGACAGATTTGAGATGTTTGAGTATAAAGTATTTTATCCACAAATGAATATTAATAATTCATGCAGATTTTAAGAGCAATTTTGAAATAAAGAAGAAAATGTCACGGGTTGGTTTATCACTTTGACACACAGATTTAGTCTGACAAAAAGTACTAACTTGGGGGTAGGAGTGAGTTTGAGAACCTCAGAATCAGCACTGATTTAGAATTTGCTTAATCAGCTGTTTATTTTAAACTATAGCACACAGTTAACTTGACTGAATCACATTTAGTTCATCCCCACATGCATCGTGGCCTATAATACAGATAAATATTTTGACCCCAATAATAAGTACTTCACACACTTTGTCTCTTATGGTAGTCACTTGTATTAATTGACTATATAGATGTTGAAACTTGAGAGTGTACTCCTTCTGATACTTTCACTGCCCTCTTACATTATTTATCTATATACAATGAAGATATTAACTAAAAATAGCAAGTCAACTGTATAAAGATATACAGGCATATTTATTCTATGCATTTGTTCTTATCTTTATTAGACCATAGTTTGATCATTTAAGAGAAGATCTGCTATTGCTTAATGGTTAGTGTGCCACTGCAGTGGCTCAGCAGTTAGTGTACCACTGAATTGGCTCAGTGGTTAGTGTGACACTGCAATGGCTCATTGGTTAGTGTGCCACTGAATTGGCTCAGTGTTAGTGTGACACTGCAATGGCTCAGTGGTTAGTGTGACACTGCAAAGGCTCAGTGGTTAGTGTGACACTGCAAGGGCTCAGCAGTTAGTGTGACACTGCAAGGGCTCAGTGTGCCAGACTTGGGATCAAACGGGTACACCATGGGATCAGCCCAGGTCAGTTACCATGATGTGTTCTTGGGGAAGGAACTTTACTACAGTGGCCTTGGCACTAAATAACCTACTTGTGTTGCTGTGCTGTAAAACACCAAATCATACCAGTCAGAGCTTCTCATTATCCATAAGCTGTATCAACTATGCTATAGTTGACTTGTAATCATAAATTTAACTTAAATTGCACCACTATAGGCCAATAAAACTGTGTTCCCTGTTGTACTGCTTTGAAAATTAGGGTATTGGGGTGAGGTGGGGTGGAGGTTACCATGGGGTGAAAAAGTACTAGGGTCAGCAATGAGAAACAGGGAGGGTAGGCCAACTGGAACACATTTTTTGTGGCCTAACTATTTGTATAGACTTACTGAAATCCTTTCTTGTAGCTAATCAAAGTAGTGCTTTTATGTAGAAAACCTCCCTTTCCAGGAAGTTTTAGTGTTGCTAACTCTGTCATAGTCATTATATAGTTAATAATTTATTTTGAAAAGACAGGTTTCAAAAACTAATCTGCAGCTTCAGAATCTAGTAATGCTCTTGAACAGAACTAATGTGATGTTTAACATACGTAATCTGGTAGTCTTCATGAAAAAATCGAAGTTCATTAATCAGAATCTGCTTTTGTTCATGAAATGCTGCATCATATCAGCATCTGGTCTTACTCATGAACAGAACTTCTTGCTAATCTTTATTTGCATCTTGTTTTGCTGTTGATTTGAATTACTTGCTGATCATTATTGGCATCTGGTCTTGCTCATGAATTGAACTGCTTGCTGATTATTATCGGAATCTGATCTGGCTTATTAGTCCATCATTCAGCAGCAGCAGCAGTTCTTGCGTATGAACTGAAGAGATGCTGAGCATCAGGATCCCGTCCTGTTGATGAAAAGAACTGATGCTTAGAAATTTAAAGTTTTGGGATTGTTGTTTAGTATATAATAAATGTTGTACATTAGTAGCTGTTCTTTCATTTAAAGTTGAATGTTTCCTTCCAGCAGAATACATCTTACATATTACAAAAATTAAAAATCATGTATATTCAGTAAACTTAAATGTATGTGTTGTAGCAGCAGTTGACTTTCATGCCTTCACCATTAATATGGCAGAGGCTTGTCTGTCTGTCTGCCTGTCTGTCTGTCTCGTATGTGCATATGTATGTAAATATGTCATGCAGTTCTCACTATTCCTTCATCTTTCCATGGACTGTCATGAAACTTGGCCAATATTATTGACATGGTGTCTGCATGCATGTTATCATTCAGACATAGCATTCTCACCAATTTTTAGCTTGCCAGGCCACAAGGCCAATGAGCTTATGGTTGACCATGCATCTATAGTACATTATGCATCTGTCTGTGAACAAACACGTGTTATCAGTCCATATTTCTGATTCAGTTTCAGTCAGACTTGGAATATGGGTTTATATCATCAGTATCTCGAATGAGTTCAGTTGATGCATATATCATTATGATCATGGATGAGTTCAATAATGAGCAAAGTATAAGAATATTAATTGGGTGATTTTGCATCTGATTGGCTGACCTTGTTGCCCGACTAGGAAGACCTTATTTCTGATCTGATTTTGATAAAACCTGGAATATATGCTTCTAATATTAAGAACTTGGAGGAGTTCAATAATGAATGAGAGCCATGCATACTAATAAGGTGATCTTGCCTAAGATTACCTGAGTATGTTACCCCTCTGGAAACCATATTTCTGATCGGATTTTGATCAAAACATTGCAATACGACTTTATATATCATCATAATCTTGGATGGATTTGATAATGAGCAAGATCCATGCATATTATTGAGGTAATATTGTACCCCATTGGCTAAGCTTGTCACCACTCGGGAGGCCATTTTTCTGATCCAGATTTTATCAGACTTGGGGAAACGGGTACATACTTATCTCATCTTCGTGCATAGTAATGAAATGATCTTACATCTGACTGACTGAGTTTGTTACCCCTCTGGAAGCCACATTTCTTACCCAGTTTTGAGGGGTCCCGAGTGACCAAGTGGTGTAAAAGTCCTCACCATTATGGATCACTGCCATCTCACCTCTGCCTTTATGGGTACAAGTCTCAGGCTTGGCCAGTGTAGGTACATGAGAAAGCTTCCCAGTAGCTTCTTGTGGGTCGGTGGCTGTTTCCAGGGTTTTATTGGGTTCTTCCTCCACTATTTATTCTGGCTGCCATGTATAACCTATCTTGTGCTGGAAAATGGCATTAAACCCTATAGCTACAACAACAACCCAATTTTGATCAAACTTGATGAAGATCTTGGATATATTCAGTAATGACTGAGATCTGCAAATATTAATGAGATAATTTTACATCTGATTGGCTGACCTTGCTACGAGTCTGGAGGTGATGTTTCTGATCTGACTTTGATCAAGCTTATAATATATGCTTTTATCATATAGATCTCTGATGCGTTGAGTAATGTGTGAGAAACACGAATACTATTTAGGTGAACTTGTATCTGATTGAGGATGTTATCACAATGGATGCCATATTTATGATCTGATTATGATAAAACTTGGAAAATATGGTAAGCCTTATATCTGCAGCCTCTTGTACAAGTTTGATAATGAATGAAATGAATGCATATTAATGAATTGATCTTGCATTGATTGGCTGAGCTTATTTCCACCCTGGAAGCAATATGTCTGATCCGATTTTGGTCATATTTTGAAACATTGGCTTTTGTTGTCTTGGTCTTGGAAAAGTTTGAAAATGAGTGAAATCCATGCATATTAATGATGAAATCTTGCATCTGATTGGCTGGGCTTGTTACCACTCTGGAAGCCATATTTGTGATCTGATTTTAATCAAACTTGGATTATGTGATTCTGTCATCAGGATATTGGAGTGTTACCAGTCATTGTACTAGTGCTATTTTCACAAGAGTTGTACCCTTTTTTGTTAACTATATCGACTTTTTCACATTGTGGAATAGGGATGGGTTGCATGAGAGTCCAGTGCGATATATATGTGTGCAGGATGATGTCCTTGCAGATATTAAAGTCCACACTATTCATTATTTTTTGTGTGCAACTGGTCCCACAGCATTTGAAGAACTGCTGTATAACTTGGCAGACATTATCGACATGTAAGCAAATCATTTTGTCGTCTTGCTCTGATGCATTTTTTCAGACTTATGGCCCTTATTGGTGTCAATGGTATTTACTGTAGAGGATAATTTTTGTTTGTGCAACAAGTTCCACCGCCTTTGTTGCATTGCCCTCCTTGTTGGTTGACATTTGTGCCATGATGCCAACATGTGGAAATCATTCAGTCTTCACTCTAGGATGCATTAGCTTAGAGGTATGACTTGCATTGGTATTAAAGGTATGGTATATACTATATATGATAACTCTTGGGTCTGTAACACGTCTCACAACTTTTGATAAGTTGACTTGAAACTTGGTACTGTAGGTAATATGGACATGATGTTAAGTATGTCATTCTGTCATCAGACTCTGGTGCATTTTTGCAGAGTTATGCTCCTTTTTGGCATTAAAGGTATGCATTACATAAAATAATTTATGCTTTTGATAAATTGCCTTGGGATTTGACATATTATTGACCTGTGACCAACATAGGCATATTGTTCTGTTGTCATGCTCTGTTGCATTTTTAGTCATGTCCATTTTTGTGTTTAATGTATCAGCCTTATGTGATAATTCCTGTGATTGCAACTATCCCCACAGCTTTTGACGAATTGTAATCACACTTGGCAGGCATTAATTACATCTCGTGATCACGTTCCAATGTCATTCTTTGATGATCTTCTTGGCTTCTACCCATTTCTTTTTTCAAAAATCTTTTTAAAGTGTTCATTTGGAATAAGAATCATACATACATACATTCTGCCAGCATTATTGCTCTTTCCTACTTGCACCACTCATTCTCTTTCAAGCCCGGGGTGTTGGGGTGGGGGTTGGCACTATTCTTTTCTTATGGACACATTTTAGTTTAAATATCATTGGAGATATATTATAAGTAGTGATATAGTTGTTTTTTAATTACTTTTTTTACCTGTTTTTTTTTCTTTCTTTTTTTAAATACATATTTTTTTACCTGTTTTCTGAAATATATTTGTACAGCTGTTCATGTTACAGTATCTACTTTGCCTACTTTTATTAATAATTCATCATTGGATTCTTATAAATGTTATGGAGAAATGTTTGAAATGATTTTGAGGTTTTTTATATTAGGTTTTATATATGTACAGTTAAGCCTTGAGAGAGAGCACCAATTCTGTCAACAATGATTTGTCCCATTAGAAGTTATCAAGATGGGGGGCATTTTACTGGTGTCTTCATTTCACTTTTGAATGTTCAGTGTATTATTTGGTTTAAAGAAACAAATTTGATGTGCCATTGGACAATCAAAACATCAATGCTAAAACATTCAAGAACATGACAAAATATGTATTCTTGATTTATTTAATGCCAGTTTGTGCACAGATTTTCATCCGAAGTGTTATGAGTCCTCAAAAGCTTCAAGGGCATTGATGATTTAATTGAGTATTTACTGACTTTGTTCTTTAATTTATGTGTATAATATATATATATATATATATATATATATATATATATATATATATATATATATATATATATATATATATATATATTTCCATTTCATGGTTTATCATTTTTTATTTGACTGAGTATTGGTCTTATATATTGTGGCATACTTGTATTTTTATCTTATTATTTTGATGTTTTCTACAGCATGTATTCAACATTTTTCTTTACCAGTTTCTTAATACTAACGTTACTAATACTAATTGTCATTTCATACTTCAGGCTAAAAGATTGTAATCTTTTTGATGATGGAATAATAATAAGTGTACATCTCATAAACCCTAAAACCCAAACTTGGCTCAAAATTCTGATAATAATAATCAGATGTTTGGAATTTGAGTCGGAATCTGAGCCTGGTGGTTCCCTTTCATTGAACCAATCAGATCTTGATGTTGTCTACAAAGTGTTATCATGAAATTTTATTAAACACTTGAAATCTTATTTCGTATTAACTGTACAGCAACACCAAAGAACCTAGAGACTGTACATTCCATGACAGACATTGTCATTAAATGGTATTTGAGGTAAAGAAGCCAATACAAGTTTAAGACATGTAGTTTCAACATAGTTATTTCACATCAGTTGTACATGTTCTCAAAGCCTAATAATTTATTAAGTATTGTTGTGATGTTCTTTTTTTTTTGATGGAAGAAACAGGAGATCTCACAAAAACACCAAACTTGCATGGGTGACTACTTTTCCCAACACATTCCAGGTCATATCCAGGGCTCCAAGAGGTGCAAAGCAAGTGTGTTAAGAGACGGAAAATATAAATAGCAGAACTGGGAATAAGACTGAGACTGCAGTGTTTTAAATACATTGATCCCCGGTATAGCAAACAACTTCAGGCCCATACTAACTACTTACTTTAGCAGGGTGTTTGTTATAGCAGGATATGCTGTTTATGTGGCATGTATGAACCATAGGGTATTGGTAACATCAGGAAATTTGTAATTTGGTAAGGTTGATTATAAGGACAGACTGCAGTAATAGAACTGAATCACATTGACTGATTCACACACACACACACACACACACACGATAATGAGAACCCACTTGTGACACTGGGTGAGGCATAGATCCTATACATTTATTTACTAGAAAATACAAAAAGAAATTGGCCCCTGTTTGTTGAACATGAAGAAAATCTCAAAACTGCTAATGAAACCTTGATATATCACTCATTTTATCATTGAAACAGTGGCCAATACCCTGAAATTTGAATCAACATCATAAAACTATACTTTTTAAAAAAGTCATATTTTTCTAAATTTTCTTCCAAACAACATTCTCAGTACACACTAAATAACAGTATATAATGAAATTCTTATCAATGCAAATGTCACTAATGTCTGCTGGTGGTTACACTTTAATAAATACATACCAATTATATCAGTTTTGTCAAGTGAAAATGTATCTTTTAATTCTATCTTTTAATTGGGCTTCAATGTAATTATCATGGATGAAATATGCCCCTTTGTATTCAGCCATGAAAAATGTCAATCTGTTGTCACAACTATGTCCTTGAGTGTTTCTGTGAAAACCTAATTAAGTGCCAACCATGTTTTGATCTTCGACTTGAGAAAGTATTGGTTATATTTATACACCCTGTTAAAAGTAGACCTGCTTTGCATTGTCATGTTAATTACATCATTTGATTCAAATAAGGGAGTGGTATGAAAAAGACTTTACAAGGCATGCAAATCATACCTGATTAAGAACTAACTGTGGCAGTCATGTGCCAGCTCAAGTTGTTTGAATTGATCAATTGAACATTGTTATAAATATTATTATGTTGGAAATATAATTATTCTACTTTAACTTAGCGTACTCATTCACAAATGTGATCAAATGTAGCAAGGAGTACTTTGATGAATAAAGAGCCTTGTTTCACAGAAATAGTTAATTATGGAGTTTTTACTGAACTTAGAATTTCTGAATTGGCACTCAGAGATTTCCACAAGGATGACAAGAAATTTCACTATTACTAGCAAGGAAGTCACAACATCAGTATTTTAATAATTGAACAAAAAAATAAATTTCAATGTCAACAGTTGTTTCACAAAATAAATGTCACTTGTGTTGGAAGAAAAGGAATCTTGTTATTTTGAATCAACAACAAAAACGGTAGTGACATATTAAACAATGTTCACACTTTCATGTGATGGTTGTTGAAACCGCTGGGAGTAATGTTAACAATCTTTAACAGGTTGGGTGACTTCAGAATAAAGAAAGCTTACAAAAAAAAACAAAAAAACAACTTCATTAAAAGAAGCTCTTTTTTGACAATTATTTCCAATGGATTTATAAATCAAGTATTAGAGTACTTCGAGATTACTAACAAGCTAGTGTCAAGGAACAAATGTATACCACTTCCAACTACCTTCTCTCCACTCTACCTTCCGGACATGTTTGCAGATTTCTTCCGTGACAAAGTACAAACCATCAGAGATAAGCTTGACAACACAATTTCAGTTGACTCATCATCACCATACATTTGCGATACAGAATTTCAGCGGCAACCATTAGCAGCATTTGAACCTGTCTCTATAGATTTAGTACATACAGTCGTGATGAAGAGCACACCAAAGTCATGTGAACTTGATCCGATTCCGACATCACTGCTGCTTGAGTGCTTAGATCCAATATTGCCTTCACTAACTGATGTTATTAACAACTCTCTCTCATCTGGGGAATTCCCATCATTTTTCAAAACTGCCATTGTAAAGCCTGTGCCGAAGAAACCAACACTCAACCATAACGATTTAAAGAACTACTGCCCACTTTCTAATCTCCCATTCATGTCAAAATCTTAGAAAAAGTTGTACTATCCCAACTTGTATCTCATCTGAATTCAAACAGTGTTTTTAGCAATATACAGTCTGCATATCGCCCTTGCCACAGTACTGAAACTACTCTTCTGAAAGTAGTTAATGACCTCTCTGCTCTGGATAGTGGAATGATTACAGTCCTCACCCTCCTTGACTTGTCTGCAGCATTTGACACAATAGACCATGATATATTACTTCACCATCTCCAGCATGTATTTGGCATTCACTATACAGCCTTAGTGTGGTTCAAGTCCTACTTTGTCAACAGGACACAGTTTGTGTCTGCAAATGGAATACATTCCAGCCCAGTTGATCTATGTTGTGGTGTTCCACAGGGGTCTGTTCTTGGAACTGTTCTCTTCATTATATACACTCAGCCACTCTCAAGTGTCATAGATCATCATCCAGTGTCTCACCAATTGCATGCTGATGACACAAATATACAAATCTATCCACCCAACTGAAGTTGATGCTGCCATCCAAGATGTAGAGAGGTGCATTTCCGATGTGAAATCAAGGATGACATGTAACAGGATGCAGATGAATGATGATAAAACTGAAGCCATTCTGATTACAACACAAAGACTTTCTCATTCACATCCTTTACCTCCAACAGTAAATATCAGCAACACCAACATTAAATTCACACAGTCAGTACGAAACCTAGGTGTTACTCTTGACAGTACTCTCTTATTGCACCAACATGTCATGAACATATGCAAGGCTGCATATCTTGAGCTGAGACACATCAGCTCCATTTGGAATTATCTTTCAGTTGATGCTACTAAAATACTTATGTGTTCCTTAGCACTTTCAAGACTGGACTATTGTAACTGAATTTTGTCTGGTCCATCTCAATATCTACTCCAGAAACTTCAAAAAGTTCAAACACAGCTGCTAAGATCATCCTTAGAGTACCACGATCAGAACATTCCTCCCCCCTGCTCTGTACCCTACATTGGTTATCCATTCAATCCAGAATGAAACTCAAAATTTGTTCTCTGTGCTACGTTTCACCGATGAGCTCCAGTCCAGCATACCAATCCAACCTCACCCATGTGTACATACCAGCAAGATACAATCCTCTTCTGACAATTGTATTCTCATTATTCTCACTATGAAAATGAAGTCATATGGACAATGTTCTTTTGCATCCCAGGGCCCAGCAATGTGGAACGAATTGCCCACTGAACTTAGACACAAAGACACAGTGATCTCATTCAAGAGCACTCTTAAAACTCACCTATTTTGTCTGCAAGAACAGACTTAAAGACATAATAATGTTTCCTTACCTTAAATATTTTCAACATATTTTCTGTTTTCTAATTTCATGGTGTTTGTTTTTTGTAATCATATCATTATATATGTTTGTCTAATGTTGTAAAGCGCTTAGAGCTTCTAAAGATTAGGCACTATACAAAGTCCTCATCATTATTATTATTTATTAGTCATGAAACAGCTCTGTTCCCCGACCAGTTTTTCAAATATCCAGTGGGGATAGCATCACCTTAATTATTTTTTTTAGAGCCCTTGGTAACTCATAACCTAGTTTTTAATGCAGCCTACATTTCTGGACCCATTTTGTACAGAGTTATTGAGGGGTGTATATATATTTTGTCCTTATAAATCCGATCTGATTGCAAGCTGCATAGACCCTGATCTGCCATTGCAGCATAATGCACTGGAAGATTAGGATCTGTGTTTTTTGTTCTACTGATTACTTCTAAGAAACTCACAGACCCATTGTGCAATGGCAGATCAGGTTCTGTTGTTCACATTTGGGCTTAGCTTATAATTGAGCATATATGTTTTTCTTCAAGCAGAACCATGTACAAGAATGAATTATTCATTTAAGATTACGTGTCACACAACCCTGATATATGTTGACAATTTGTCAAAATTTAGGTTCATAGTGTTAATAGTTTCATCAAGTTCTAGTATTATTATGTTGAAATAGAAAGTGTATTAAAGGTAGAAAAAATTTGCAAGAATACAAATTATGTGGACCCCGGTTGGCCAAGTGGTCTGAAGCACTCGCCTTTACCTACCACTGCCATCTCACCTTTGTCTGTATGGATTTGAGTCTTGAGTTCAGACTGTGTGTATGTGAGAAGGCCGGCCAGTAACTTCCCATGGGGAGATGGTTCTTCCCAGGTTTTTCCTCTACCATTTATGCTGACTGCCATATATAGCCTGGGATGTGCTTATATTTAGAACTAGCTGATTAAATTGAAATCTTTCCTCAAACTTTCTGTTCTTTTCCCCATTAGTGTAATTTAGTGTAAACATTATTGACTGTAAGACATAGATAAATGAAATAGTACATGTAGCTATGCGTAAGTAAGAATAAACAGATTCAAATGACCATTCTTTTTATAAATAATGATTCTAATGGCATATATTTCACACTAATTTGTCCAAAAATATTGTCATATGTTCAGCTTAACTTCCTTATGTTTGCCTTGCATTTTAAAAAGTCTGGCCTTTTTTCTGCCTAAAGATTCCACATTTAAATTTTCTTTCTCAGTTCAAATATATATATACATGCTGAAGATATGATAATGAAATGCATTTTGTTTTTAGTTGTGACCTCTTTTCAGTCACAGTGGTCTCCCCTTAGTGCTCTTATAATGCAGATCCTCAGTTGTTTTTTTTTTATCACCTACAACAAATATTGTAGGAACATATAGCCCTACCCTTGTCTCTCAGTATGTCTGTCTAGACAGGTCTTCTGGTTAGGTACTTTTGAGGCATTGAGATGGGACATTAATGTTTCATGAACATATTTCTATTTTATTATGTTCTTGGAGATAAATGTTTGATGATATCTAATATTAAAATATGGAACTGTGTTTTGTACCTTTCAGGACATCTTCAGTAAATAGTACTCCAGTGAACATAACAGGAAGCGTGACAGGCACATTAGGAAGTAACCTGAGTAACTCGTCTCTTAGGTTAAAGAGAAGGTATAGTTTAACAGTCATAGTAATATTTGAATACCAATACCTTTGCAGATGTATTTGATTGATCATGCATGTCTGACTACAGTGTACTCATCTGTCTTTTCAATTCTCCATGTAACCTTACTTCTATGAGAACTAAGTGAGAGGGTCATCACATTTTGGACAGTGTTTAATGAGGATAAGCAGATGACAACAGAAGTTTTGGATCCTGGATGCAACTTCATGGGTGTGGGATGAAGGAATAATATTGGTGGTGGAGGTTGAATATAAATGGAAAAGAAATTGCCAGTATATGCTTGGCTTCCATTTTTTTCTTTATTGTTTGTTAAATTGCTCACAACTGGAATGATATTAGTAATAGAAGCAAACAGTCAGATGTTATTTTTGTCATAGAACAGAAGAGCTTATGGAATGGTTTGTTGTCCATCATCCATCTGTTGTCTGTCACCTGTTTTCCATCTGTTATCTGTCACCCATCATCTGTCTGTCCATTAGCACAAGTTTGTTATGGCAACTCATCCTAAACTACTGTGAGAATTGCCATGAAATGTTTTACACGCATTCATCCCATGGTCAAGTTCAGACACCTACTGCCTTTTAAAACTACTGTTGCAATGCCAGATCCACTCAGTTCTTGAGTGCTGTGTGCCATATTCATATATTTAATTTAATTATCATTTTTAGTACATACAGTACAAAACCACAATTCACACCACATGCCTTTCCGTAGAGTCTAGCATGCCACCATTGGTACACATGCTATAGGTTGCAGACGCCTGGTTTAGTTGGTCCTAAATGATAATGGTACCACTCTGACATCTGGTATGGCTGCCACTGTGGCCATCTTGAAAATTTTGTTGTTGCTACTCCTCCTGAAGTTATGGTCATATCAAAATGGCATTTCACTGAAAGACTTTTTATGATATCTGCTTTGTTGTAAATGAAAATGGTGTCCATCTGGTGTTAAATATGGCCACCATAGTGGCCATCCTCAAGATCTTGTTTTCACTGCTCCTCCTGAAATGGGAAGATATATTTGACATGGGGGTTTGCACCAAAAGACTAATTATGAAGTCTAGTTGATCCTAAGTGTAAATGGTGCCAATCTGATGCCCAACAGTAGCCATCTTAAAAATCTTGTTATTGCTGCTCCTGCTGAATGGATTTTTATATCAACATGGGGTTTTCACAGATGCCTCTCGTAGGTCTCTTGATAAAATGACTGTGTACTACAGTCTGCAATATGCAAGTATCATGTGCAGTTTTGGGTGTAGATTGCATCTTTATGCAAAAGGGGTTGAGCTGGGGTTTCACTTTACATGAACCTTTTTTGAGTTTTTGATTTAGAGTATATATAACACTTTTTCTGACAATCAAAGTTTTGACTATGACACTATTAATTTCAAATAATTTTACATGAAATTTGTAGAAAATTTAGGGAAATTGGCATTTGATCATCAAAGTTTGTCTGTATGTTTTAGATTCATACATGGAATTTGACTCACAGTTGGTAATTGTGCTTTTCAGAACTGTACGGGCACTCTTCCAATGTGTTGCAGAGAATGAGTCTGAGCTGTCTTTTGAACCTGACACAATCATCAAAAATGGTGAGAATATACTTAACAGTAAAATATTTATAATTATCCAAGGCAACAGAGTGTTCAGTATATTTAAGTAATTTTTCATGCACTCAGGTAGTGTATCTGTGTTCCATAAATGTTTTATTCTCTTATTTTTTGGTAACAAAAATAATGCATTTGTATGGTTACAATGTCTTCCTTGTTGTTTAAATTATACAGCTACTAAGCACAAGACAAAACAGGTTTGAAAGCTTCTGTCATGGACTGATCAAAACCCTAAAATGTAATGATTGCCCTAGCATATATACTATGGACATTATATCAGTCCCTCACTCCATATGGTTTTTAACTGTATTATGTGGACATTATATCAGTCCCTCACTCCATTGGTTTTTAACTGTATTATGTGGACATTATATCAGTCCCTCACTCCATGTGGGGTTTTTTTAACTGTATTATTTGGACATTATATGAGTCCCTCACTCCATAGGTGGCGCTCTACAGTTTCGTGTTTTGCATAGGGTTAGAATTTTAAAGAAAAAGTGTTTCCCCGAGTTTCTTCACTGGTTATACAGGCTACTTAAAAAAGACCTTGTATATCTCAGGTATTGTTCAAAGAACCCGTAATTTCCCTTATTTTGGTGTATGATTGATGGGTGTAATATGGGTTATGGTGTATACAGCTTGGCCTTACTCCAGATGTGCACTTTTCAAGAAACTGCTAGCTCCACTTGGTCATTTTCACTTCCTGGACTTCAGCAGTAAATTGTAAAAAAGAGCTGATAACTTTTTTTTACATTTTATATATTTGGTTATTCCTTCACTGTACTTTCAGAAGCTGTTATTGTTTTGTCTGGCAAAATTCATTTTCCCTATTTTAATAGCTCCCATACATAGTGTATTAATTCAGGCTGATTTTTTTAGCACAAGGGAGGAGTCATTTTAGTTAGCTGTTTGCTTAGATCATGTACAGTTTCCACAAGTACAGTATCCAAAGAAATGTCAGCCACATTACATCAAAGTAGCATAGCAGTATGCCAACATTCTCTCCATTGTGATAGTTTCAGATGCAGACAACTTTACATTACATACATCTGTCTCTCAAAAGTACACAATAACTGGTGAGCTACTCCATGTGGTTTTTAACTGTATTGTGTGGACATTATATCAGTCTGGGCACTCCATATGGTTTTTAACTGTATTATGTGGACATTATATTAGTCCCCCACTCCATATGGTTTTTAACTGTATTGTGTGGACATTATATCAGTCCCTCACTCCATATTGTTTTTAACGGTATTGTGTGGACATTATATCAGTCCCTCACTCAATATAGTTTTTAACTGTATTGTCTGGAGATTACATTAGTCCAGTGCTGTCCAACCTGTGGCCCATGGGCCGCATGTGGCCTGCAGGCTGATTTTAAATGACCCACCAGAGCTCGAGCATTGTGAATAATTTTTATAGTCGTTGCTTTTAAGTTTTCTGCTGTGGCCCTCGGCTTCAAGGAAAAATTTTTCAGTGGCCCATGGTGTCAAAAATGTTGGACAGCACTGCATTAGTCCCTCACTCCATATGGTTTTTAACTATTGTGTGGACATTATATTAGTCTCTCACCTCACTCAATAGTGTTTTTAACTGTATTGTCTGGAGATTATATTAGTCCCTCACTCCATATGGTTTTTAACTGTATTATGTGGACAAAATATGTGTAGCATAGGCCTTAATTAAAAACATAAAAGTATGGTAGCAACAGCGGCTAATCTTTATTATCAGCCTCTAATGCTTGTTTGAAGACTTGATCAAATGAAACTTTACCATCAAAATTGACTGAAATGCCCATCAATTAAGTGTTATGTATTTTTGATGTAGTAAGTCTCCTTGTTGTCAATTAATAATTTAGATTCTTAAAACAGTAGGCTGATAAAAATACTATTGTTGGTTGAAATTGTTAATACAGTTCTCTGAAAAAATTATCATTTTTTATATAAATTGTTAGTGAGAAAAGTAGCAAAGCAAGGAAGGATAATATTAAAATTGATGAAATGGCAAATGCAGAACCAAACATGGCACATTTTCCATTAAATTTATTTCAGGGGGGGTTAATGAAATTTTACAAATATCTAGCCACCATGTTAACTTTTGGGAAAAGATGTCTGGCAAGAACCATTAAAATATTGGAACTCCTGTTCGGAATGGATGTGTGTATACTAGATAGATGGATATTATGTTATTAAGTAGCAAGATGAGAGAGAGGGAGAGATTGAGTGATTAGGATGGGCACGTTTGCATACATGTAATAGAAAGGATGGATCAGGTCAGGATTGATTAGGAGATTTACAAAATTTGTTCAGGAGTTTTGACCTCCAAAGAGGGGGGATTGTTATTGAGCCAATTGTTATTCATGCAGATGGAAACAAATTACAGCTATTAAATAGATATTAATTTTAATACACGTCATCTCATCAAGTCAGTCTGTTGACAGTAACTTGTTACCATTCATATTCATATGTACCACAAGCATTTTTAACATTTTGATATTGTTGATATTGATGCTTACGAGATGATGTACTTCTACTGAATCCAGGTTTCCTCCAGCGCCAACCTGAATTTTCCTCAAAATGGAAAAAGTCCTTGTTAGTGACCACCATGGAATGTGGCAATGTCTTTACAGCTCTACTGATTCCACCAATAAGTTTAAACCATTTCTAGCTTGTGGGTAGATTCAGGTTGCTGACTGCCTGCCAGAACTGCTCAAGATTGGTACTATTTGGGTCTAATTGTAATAATGTTTTAATGTCAGTAAGATTCTTCACATGAAGCACAAACACATCTTATAACATCCCTTGTAACTTTAAGCCTAATTTGCTGACACCTTTCTTTTTATCATTACCATTACTGTCACCACTCTTTAATAAATGACAATCAAATGCAGAACATGATTATTACGTACTAGTATTATAGACTGAGATAAAGATCCCAGTCATGCCAGGCATTTGAATTACATTGCAAGTTAGTGACATGAACTTTAGTTTGGTTAACATTTACGTTTACAAAGGATTAAATCAAGTTCAGTGGTGTTCATATCAGTTTTTGTGATGAGGACATTGAATAGTAGTGTCATATTTTACCTAAAAGTTGTGATCGAATTATCCAGATGGTCAATCACGAGAGTATGAAGTTGGCAAATAGTGTCTTTGCATGTCTAACTTCATCCACATTTGATGCATATTCTGCAAACATGAATTTCAGTGATGGCATACTTGTTGTTGCAGTTCATATGCTTTTATGAGATCTGAATTTTACATGACATTTGATGTCATTCTTGTCACCATAACCGACTTTAAAATCAATTTACAGGAAGAGCAGAATGCATATTCGTGTTCTTTTGAACATGGTTTCAACCTCTGAAATTGCAGTTTCCAACCATCGCCGGATTTTGTGATATTTTGGTTGCTTGGAGATTAATGTTTTGACATTGGCACACTTAGACATCGCAACAAATTTTAAGTGACCCAATGTTATGCCACTTGAGCTCTTGAGTAATTCCAGCCATAATTAATTGACATCTTTAATCCTGTCCAAATTTCATTTGATCATGCATGATATAGACTCAAATCCACTTCAACAACTTTAAGCACAAAAGCAGAACATAACCTTGTGGAGAGATTCAAAGTAATGTTTATGTGTTATGCAGATTCAGCTCTTTAGTAACCCAGTCAGCAATTATTGTTTTTCATCCTTTACAAATTACTTCTGTTCACACATTGTAGAACCCACCTTAAAAAACTTACAATAATGAAGCCAGCCAACCATGCTGACATGATAAAAGGTAAAATTAGCAAGTACATGGTCTTGCCCTGCTTAAGCCAATTCAGTCATGAGATCACAGGCAGTATTACCTTAAATATACTACACTGAAATCAGAATATTAAAAAAAATATCAAAATATTTTTGACTAATAATGTTGTGTACATGAGAGATTTGAAGGAGTGACAGGAGACTGCTAAACCCAGAAGAAAAACCCTCCTGTTCACATATATGTGTTTGCAGTACCTAATTCATTGAGATCATTAGATAGGACTGGAATTACTGGTCATAATCCATAATAGGAAGGTGGTCTTAGTTCTGTGGTTGTATTGCATAGAAATATGGAAAGAATAGATTCATTCAATTTTTTACTATAATAGTGTCTTGGTCACATGGTCATGAAACAGGGTTTTTCTGTACATTTATTTTCTTTTTTATTATTGAATGAATGATTGATTTTAATTTGATTTCAGTACGTGTATCCAAGGAGCCAGGTTGGTTGGAAGGCACAATAAATGGCAAGACTGGACTCATACCCCAAAACTATGTAGAGTACTTAGACTGACACAACTACATTCAGTAACCATCCTGATATTAAAGCAAATGCCTGCTTTCTGTCATGGGATGAATTTATTAGACCCAGTAAAGGTAATTTGTACGACCAGCACAAGGATATGTTCAAGAAAGGAAGGATGGCTAAATATGTGAATAAGAACAATTGTGTTCTTGCATAGAACCTGAGGAACTGATTCTAAGCTAACTGTGAGAGAATTTTCAAGCAGGGACCATCATTAGCTATATAATGTGGATTCAGAACTCAGTTATAACCTTGTTATTTTATTTTGGTTTTTTATTTTAAGTGTGCCAGAAATATCAGACATATTTTTGTCTGTCCAAAAACGTAATATGAAAGAATCACTTGAGGGGCATTGTATCACATCATCATGTTTTAAGGTTAAATGCTGCATTTAAACTGAAGATGATAGATTTTCAAATTTTGCCTTTTAAGCTTTGCTTTAAGTTGCAAGATAGGACATTTTATAGAGTACTTTTTATCAAATGATATGGGGATGAGGATGAATGCTAGGATTAAGTTCATTCGATAAGGTGTACTTCCTTTTGAAATTTCAGGGCATCATTTAATTGGGTCACAGTGACATACTACACATAGATGAATTATTATAGCATTTATGTATATTTGTGATATATCTGTTTCATGCAGCATGTAATTTTTGTATTTCCTCTAGCAATCTCTTATTATATTGCTGTCCAGAGGTGTTATCGAGTATACAACTTTATACTGAGATGGCTTTATCGTGAAATAATTATATGTCTAGGAAATAATAAAATGGGATCCATGATGAAACCTGCTATAAAACAGGGATTGAGTTGTAATGAAGGGCATTATAGTGAGGTGGTACATTATTTCAGTTATATAATTACAGAAAATATTTCCAGAGCTGACAATACATTTACCACTTAGAATGTGATACTACATTCGGTTGAAATGACTACTGTATCTTTCATAATGCACTGGAACTAAGGTCTGGGTGGGTGGGGTTGCATTTGCTCCTTCCTATAGAGGTATCACTTAGGAAATGCTGAAATTGGACCAGTTGAAATTATATGTACAGTTGGTGCCAGGTGTTATCCTTCTTGATACAGTTGGTAGCAGGTGTTACCCCTGATACAGTTGGTGGCAGGTGTTACCCTTGATACAGTTGGTGGCAGGTGTTACCCTGCATACAGTTAGTACCAGGTGTTACCCTTGATACAAATGGTGGCATGTGTTACCCTTGATACAGTTGGTAGCAGGTGTTACCTTTGATACAATTGGTAACAGCTGTTACCCTTGATACAGTTGGTGGCAGGTGTTACCCAGCATGCAGTTGGTAGCAGGTGTTATCCTTGATACAATTGGTGGCAGGTGTTACCCTGCATACAGTTGGTGGCAGGTGTTACCCTGCATACAGTTGGTACCAGGTGTTACCCTTGATACATCTGTTTTGTAAAGAAACCAACATTTCATTCCTTTGACACTGAGTAAGATGTTTGTACTGTTTTGGATTTGGAACATGGATAAAGTTCTTAACTAATACATCTCATGTTGCAAGACAGTTATATAAAAGCAAAGTTGTCTCCCTTAGTTCAGAGCCCATGATGCATTGAATCAGTGCAGAGCTAAATGCCAATGCAACCTACTTGTTATGCTTGCAGACCTTATCGCTCCTGTCAAAATTCACTCCTGCTACTTTCATATATGCTTTCCTAGGTGACGTTTTCAAAGAAACACTTGATGTCACAGGAATTAATGTTCTGAGAAACACCTTGGATAATATAGTGAAATGAGGTATCCTAGCAGAGGAACAAATTTGTTGAAAAAAAAAAAAAGAATAGAAAAGGAAGTGAAGCAAAGTATTCTGTAGTAGTGTCAGAGGTTTTGTATGTGTTGATGAGATAGATGTATATTTGTCTGGTCTTTATTTACTTACAATCTCATTCAGTCATGCATAAAAAAATTTATATACTTTTATTCACGCATAATAATCACACTATGGTGATTGTCCTTTGTTGTCATTATACAGACAGAAAACTTAAGTTGCTAGTAAGATTATGAAACAAAAGTGTAGATAGGATGTAGTATCAGTCTTTGTTTAGTAATCTCCACATGCATTATATTTTTAAATTTTCTTGGAACCTATTTGCCCAAAAATATTATCCAGTCTGGTCAAAGACCCAGCGAGCTTATTGTAGCGTTTCTGTCATACATCGGCCATTTTCAGTCAACCTTTATCACATTTTGTGACTTCTCCTAAAGGAATAAGTCTAATGTTATCAGAATGTTTTAGGGATGTACCATAGGCCATTTTGTATTTAAGCTGTGTTTTGTGGCTCCATCACCAACCATTTGGTTTTCAAGGCAGCCAAAAGTAAAGCTTAGTTTTGAAATCTTTTCCAAAACTATTGAGCCTGATTTTTTATTAAATTTTAGGGGAATGTCCCATTGCTTTTTTGGTGGCTTGGAAGGGCAATGATTTGGTTTAAACAGCAATTGATGTGGATGGCAGGGTTTTTTTTTATCTCAATGAAAGCCACCAAGCCAGTTTTAATCAAACTTGCAAGGAATGTTCATTAGGATATTTGCTCTGCAAGTTTATGTTGAAGAGGGAGTTGGGTGGGTGGAACCACAACCTCAAAAGGCTGAGTTAGTTAGTAAACCTCATTTCAGTCTATCCTTTTGTCAATTTCACAGTCTTGTTGATACAACTAGTTACACAGTTTTTGATGGATTGTCCTGAAACTTGTTGAATATTATGCTTATTGCTTATATATATATGTATATATATATATATATATATATATATATATATATATCGACAAATCATTTTACTTCTGATATTATTTTCTAGAGTCATTGCCCTTTTTAGACCTTGAATTAGTGTATGACGTAACATTTTGAAATTAACTAGTCTGCTAGTTTTCAGAGGATCATGATAAGACTTTGTACATAAACGGTAATCATCTGCAGATGTACCTTTCTTTCATGATTATTTGTAAAGTTTTTGCCCTTTTTTTTGTCCTGCAACTGAATGTGGTGTAAGACAGGAATCTTATGAACACAACTTATCAAGCAGCTTTGTAAGGATCACGGTAAAAGTTAGTGTATACTATGGTCCTAATCTATAGGTGCACACATTGACAAATCATTGTGTTCTCTTAATTTGTTTACAACATATTGCCAGTTTTGTCTTAGAGCTGGATGCAGTATCTGACATAATACTGTGAATGTAATTACTCATGCAGCTTTCAATACATTGTTGTGAAACTTGGTATATATTATTGTCATCATTAGAAAATAATGCACATAGACCAGTTGTTATCCTTGCTCAGTTTACAGAAGGTTTACGCACTTTCTCTTCAGTGTTGACTCTTTCTTCCATTTTGGGAATAAAATGTACATGAGGAAATTGCCCACCATTCTTCTAGGTCTTTTTTGCTTCTAATGCAAAGATGTGGTTTTCAACGCAGAAAGGTTGAAATGTGTTTTTTTTTCAAATATTTTATAAATTAAATGTTTCTAAGGATATGTGCCACCAGACTTGAAAGGGGGTGGGGGCATTCTTTTTGGAGGCATCCCCTTCAAACATTGGACTTAAGTAGCGACCAGGTGGAAATATATTTTTGACATCACCAAGACCACTACACCGATTTCAGTCAAACTTGAAAGTAAATCAAAGGCATCTAATGGATCTCAAGTATGGTTATAATACAGAACATCTCTCAGTACTGACACCCAGATGTCTGACATGGACATCAATGGCAAAGTTTTAAAATGACATTTGGACATGATTTGTTAGTGCATATTCCTTCTAGGGATCATTACTGGGGAAGTAATTATGATAAATTAATTTGTGATGCATTAAAAGTTTAAGATTTCCTTCAACTGAGTACAGTGTACGAAAAAGGGGAAACAACTCCAGTATTTCAATTCAGTTTACTATCTTGTTCCAGAGAACCTATACCAGTAGTCCTGGTTTTAGCAAAACATGGACAGATTATATGACTATTAATCAGTCATGATGAGTTTTAGCAGAAACTAATGAATGATGATGAAGTTGTAACTGATTTCCCAGACTACTTGATGGTACATTTTGGGGGTGTAAATTTTGTTTCCATCATATTTGGAATTAATGCACACTGTTGGCAGAAACTTTCAAGATAAATTGTGTACTCAACTTTAAGAACATATTTTGCTAGTTGCCTTTTTACACACTCACCCCACCCCAGGTTCCAAATGTATTAATTTTTGTTTATTCAACTTTTCACTCCATTTTCATTTTCATTATGGAGGCACTGGGTGACCAAGTGTTCTAAAGCGTTCACCTGTACAGATCACTGCCATCTCATCTCAGTCTTGTTTTTGAGTCTCACACTCGGCCATTGTAGGTATGTGAGAAAGCTGCCAGTAGTTTGCCATTGGTCAGTATCTCTTAACAGGGTTTTCCCAAGTTCTTCCACCACCAGCTATACTGGCCACCATGTATAGACTATCTTGTACTGAGACATGGCATTAAGCCCCAAAATAATAACATCAACAACAATATTGAGTATAAGAAAAGCTGTTTAGTTATGTTTTGATCATTTGGAATTACTCACATGATAAAAATATTAGTTCTTTTATTGGAATATATTTAATGCTTCAGAGTCATAACTGTATACCTCCATCCAGAATTGTATGTAGATTATCACACAACATATTTTCTGTCAGAGCATCTATATGTACATATTAAACTGATATACTGGATAGAAATATCACATGCTTTCTATATACATATTCGGGTGAGTAATTTGTAATTCATCACTGCATAATTAGGTAATGGTATTTTATACATCATTGCTTAATTAGGTAATGGTAATATTACATTTATCATTGCTTAATTAGGTCATAATAATGTTAAATTCATCATTGCATAATTAGGTCATCATAGTGTTAAATTCATCATTACTTAATTAGGTAATGTTGATGTTATATTCATTGTTGCTTAATTAGGTTGTGATAATGTTATATACATCATTGCTTAATTAGTTGTGATAATGTTATATACATCATTGCTTAATAAGGCAATGTTAATGTTATATTCATCATTTCTTAATTAGGTAATGGTAATGTTATATTCACCAGTGCTTAATTAGGTCATGATAATGTTATATTCATCAGTGCTTAATTACATAAAGGTCATGTTATGTACATCATTGCTTAATTAGGTCATGACAATGTTATATGCATCAATGCTTACTTAGGTAATGGTAATGTTATATTCATCATTTCTTAATTAGGTAATGGTAATGTTATATTCATCATTGCTTAATTAGGTCATGATAATGTTATATTCATCATTGCTTAATTAGGTCATGATAATGTTATATACATGATTGCTTAAGTAATGGTACTATTATATTCATTATTGCTTAATTAGGTCATGATAATGTTATATACATCATTGCTTAATAAGGTAATGTTAATGTTATGTTAATCATTTCTTAATTAGGTAATGGTAATGTTATATTCACCAATGCTTAATTAGGTCATGATAATGTTATATTCATCAATGCTTAATTACGTAAAGGTAATGTTATGTACATCATTGCTTAATTAGGTCATGACAATATTATATTCATCAATGCTTAATTAGGTAATGGTAATGTTATATTCATCATTTCTTAATTAGGTAATGGTATTGTTATATTCATCATTGCTTAATTAGATAATGGTAATGTTTTATTCATCACTGTTTAATTAGGTAATGGTAATGTTATATTCATCATTGCTTAATTAGGTCATGATACTGTTATATTCATCATTGCTTAATTAGGTCATGATAATGTTACATTCATCATTGCTTAATTAGGTCATAATAAAGTTATATACATTGCTTAATTCGGTAAAAGTAATGTTATATTCATCATTGCTTATTAAGGTAATGGTAATGTTATATTCATCATTTCTTAATTAGGTAATGGTAATGTTATATTCATCATTTCTTAATTAGGTAATGGTAATGTTATATTCGTCATTGCTTAATTAGGTCATGATACTGTTATATTCATCATTGCTTAATTAGGTCATGATAATGTTATATTCATCATTGCTTAATTAGGTCATGATAAAGTTATATACATCATTGCTTAATTAAGTAATGGTAATTTTATGTTCATCATTTCTTAATTAGGTAATGGTAATGTTATATTCACGAATGCTTAATTAGGTCATGATAATGTTAAATACATCATTGCTTAATTAAGTAATGGTAATGTTATACTCCTCATTGCTGAAATAGGTCATGGTAATGTTATATTCATCATTACTTAATTAGGTCATGATAATGTTAAATACATCATTGCTTAATTAAGTAATGGTAATGTTATATTCATCATTGCTTAATAAGGTAATGTTCATGTTATATTTATCATGTCTTAATTAGGTCATGGTAATGTTATATACATCATTACTTAATTAGGTCATGATGCTGTTATATACATCATTGCCTAATTAAGTAATGGTAATGTTATATTCATCATTGCTTTATTAGGTCATGATAATGTTATATACATCAGTGCTTAATTAGGTAATGGTAATGTTATATTCATCATTTCTTAATTAGGTAATGGTAATGTTATATTCATCATTGCTTAATTAGGTAATGGTAATGTTTTATTCATCATTTCTTAATTAGGTAATGGTAATGTTATATTCATCATTGCTTAATTAGGTAATGGTAATGTTTTATTCATCAATGCTTAATTAGGTAATGGTAATGTTATATTCATCATTTCTTAATTAGGTAATGGTAATGTTATATTCATCATTGCTTAATAATGGTAATGTTATATTCATCATTGCTTAATTAGGTCATGAAAATGTTATATTCATCATTGCTTCATTACATAATGGTAATGTTATATTCATCATTGCTTCATTAGGTAATGGTAATGTTTTGTTCATCACTTATTGTGCAGTTACTATAGGTAAGCCGGAAGTTGGAGTATATTCTGTTATAATATCCATAAATCTGACTGCATTCTTATGTTGCCTTTATCAATTTATGCACAGTAACTTTAGTTTCACTTTTCTATCTTTACCAAACATTTTTCTGGGGCTTGCACTTAGGGTATGATTGAAGCCTTTTTATTTGAGAGAAAATAGGTCAGAGGTCAGTGCCACTGACTGAAATATGAATAATGGTTTTCACACAGTAACTTCAGTTTTGCATCACAGACCTAGACTAAGCAAGGAAGTGGCTTGAATTTGGAGTAAGAAAGAAAGTATGTTTTGGGGATCTAAAGGTAGCTTGCTGAAAAATTAAAAATGGTTTCTGCACAAAAACTTCAATTCTTGACCATGTAGCTTATCAAAAGTTTATATACAACTTTTTTCAGAAAAAAGAAAGTCTGTTGATTTTGGGGCTAAAGGTTACAGGTCAAGGTCACTGATTAAAAAAAAGAGAAGAAAAATTTGTCTATGCATAATAACTTAAGATTTTGATCACATTCTGTGACCAAAGTTTGTTGAGTGTTGCACTTAAGAAGAAGGCATATTGAATTTGAGGTCAAAGGTCAAGGTCATTTTGACTTGAGAATAAATGGGATTTTGCACAACATTTGTGTTAGATTAAATTCATTTTTTTGACCAAACTTGTGGCTGGCTTGCAATTAATGTAAAACAAAAACTAAAGACTGGGTCTAAGTCGAGTCAAGATAGTTGTAAGACAGCATAATTGGACCAGAGTTTTAGGTCATTGAGACCTCTTGGTAAACAATCCCCAGAGTTAGACATGCCATACAAGGACTGTTACACAAGGAGCATGTGTAGAATGGTATTTTTATTGCATAATAGAACTGAATTAGTCAATGATTACATTAATGTCCTGTTTCTTTCATTATTATTTCATATGTCATGCAGCTGAAACAAATGATGTGTTTAGATCTACATGGAGCACTCTGCACATGAAAACACTGGGCTAAATGCCTTGTAAATGATATCCTTAATTAAATAATAGATATGAATATTATAGGTTACTAGTATTTCAAATGAGATGCACTGAATGAGTTAACTTTCTCTTTCTATTACCACATGAACAGAATATCATTCCTTTAATTATCATTTAATTATCTTGCAGTTATTATGCAACCATGTAAATATTGTGTCAAGCAATATTGTAACATTTCATGTACAGTGTACCCATTTTAAATTGATTTTATGCTTTAGTGCCGAAGCAGTCGGTCTTGTATAAATATTATACATGAATTTTGCAATAAGTATTATGTCTTGTATTTTATTCTTGTTATTAGAGTATGCAATATATCATGCTATAATTTGCTCATAGTAGAAAGAGTAGTTCTTGCATTTGTGTTTAAGTTCCTTTAAGTTTTTTTTTTTTGGTTGTAAATTTTTCCTTGAAGTTGCCTGTCAAGTTTAAAATATGTGGACTTTTATATATAATTTGTTTTGATCTATCTAGAGCCTTGGCTACCGTACTTGGGAACATTTACTGCTTTTTCCCCATGTAGAGTTATAGAGATTATCAAAAGTAATTAAAGAAAAAAAAAACACAGGTCACATGATATTTTTGTCCATTTTGCTTTCACCTGACTCAACCGCAGTCTTTCTATTTTTAGCTCTACTGGTTATAGACGAGAAGAGCTTATAGGATGGTCTGTTGTCCGGACTTAAGTTAACATAAGTTTCTTATTGCTACTCCTAATAAACTACTTTGAGGACTGCCATGAAAGTTTACAGCTACATGCCATGAACTAGTTGGTTCTAAATGAAAATGTTGCCACTGACATACAGTATGGCCACCACGGTGGCCACATTGAAAATATTCCCATCACCACTCCTCCTGAACATAAAGTCATATTGACATGACATTTTCACTAGAAGACTTATGATTTCTGGTTCTTTCTAAATTAAAATGGTGCCAGTATCTTGTATCCAGTATCTTGTTCTAACTGTTCTATCCTGAATGGATGGTCATATCAACATTGGGTTTCCTTTAAAAGACTTCTTGTGACATCTAGTTGGTCCTAAATGAAAATCAACCACTTAGGTGGCATAAGTGGCTAGAGCGTCCATCTTGGATGCAGGAGGTCACGGGTTCGAACCCCAGCCAAATCATACTGAAGACTTATAAAAATGGTACTAGCAACTGCCATGCTTGGCGCTTAGCATTAAGAGGTTAGTGTTAGGACTGGTCAGCCTGGTGTCAGGATAATGCGATTGTGTGGGACATCATGCTACATGTCTACGGTGTGATGCCTCAATGCTAGACATCACTGTGAACTGCTTCAGTGTAGAAATCGTAGCGATATGACTGAAAAATTGTCAAACCTATGTTAAATCCAAGTCACCGACCCTAAATGAAAATGATACGAATCTAATGTTCAGTGTGGCCATCAAGAAAATATTGTTATCACTACTTCAAAAAAATGGGACATCAGTATTGGCATAGGGTTTTATCCTGAATGAAAATGGTGCTGATCTGCTAGCCAATGATCATATCAGTGTGGGGTTTTCACTGATGGATTTCTTATGATGTGTAGTTGGTCGTAAATGAAACTGGTGCCGATCCGATTTGTAATGACTGCCACAATGGACATTTTGAAAATCAAATCTTGTTATTGCTAATCCTCCTGAATGAAAATTAATATTGACATATGTGTGGACTATGAGTGGGGCTGATCTGATATCCAGTATGGCCACCACAGTGGCCTGTTGTTATTGCTGCATCTCCTGAATTAAATGTAATATCACCAGAAGACTTTTTACGCTGTCTAGTTGGTCCTAAATGAAAATGGCACTGATCCAATATGGCTGTCACCGTGGACGTACTGAAAATCTGGTTATTGCTACTCCTTCTGAATGGATGGTCATATCAACATGGAGTTTGCACTAAAAGACTTGCCATGTCTAGTTGATCCTACAAAATATAAATGGTGCTGATCTGATGTCCAGAGTGGCTGCCACCATGACCATCTTGAAAATTTTATTGCAACTCCTTAGAGTTTTCACCAGAATTCGTATGATTTCTTGTTGGTTCTAAATGGTGCCAATCTAGTATCCAATATGGCCACCAGGATAGCCATCTTGAAAATCTTCATATAATATTTTCATGGGGTTGTCTCCAGAAACCTTATGATGTCTAGTGCTTCCTAAATAAAACTGGTACGGATCTGATGTTCAATATGGCCACAACATTGGTCATCTTGGAAATCTTGTCACTATTTCTCATAAGTGAATTATCACACCAGCATTGGGTCTTTGCTGAAAGACTTCTTATGCTGTCTGTCTGGTCCCAAATGAAAATGGTGCTGAACTGATGGCCACTATGCCCAAGAATCTTATTTTTGCTACTCCTTCTGAGTAGAATGTGAAATTAATATGGGATTTTCTCTGAAACGTGTCATATGATGTCAGATTGATCCCAAACGAAAATGGTGTTGATCGACGTCTTATATGGCCACCACAACGGCCGTCTGAAAATTTTGTTACCACTACTCCCCCTGAATGGATGGTCATATCGAAAGTAGGGTTCTCATGGAAAGACTTATGATGTCTACATGGTCCTAATAATGCCACTCAGACTTTTTATTTGCCTGCCACATTAGGTGTCTTGAACATCTCGTTATCACTTTTAGTCCTGAATGAATGGTCATATCAGAATGGGGTTTTTACTGATAGTTTTCTAATGATGTGTAGTTGGACGTAAATGAAAATGGTGCCGATCCGACTTTTAATGTAACTGCCACAATGGCCATTTTGAAAATCTTATCACTACTTTCTCCTTGGTAGCTGGTCATATCAATAGTATGCTTTCAGCATGGTGTTGCCTTGGGCAAGGCAGTTTACTCCATTTGCCTTGGCACTAAATAAGTTATTTGTGTTGCTCTGCCATAAAGCGCCAAAACCAAACCAAACCATATCACGGGTTTTAAAACACCGACCAACTGCTCCAGAAGCTTGTCGTCCAGTTTTTTGTCGTTTTCCTTTGCCCGAAACCCAAACTGCTGCCTTTATACCGGTGATCGGAGATTCTAGCATCACACTCGTAGTACACTACGCCGCGCGTCTCTGGGAAGTCGAGGACTTGAGAGAGGCGTATTCGACAATGAGCTCAACTACTTGCCCTCTGGAGCGATAGTTGCTGTTGCAATACAGGTTACCGCCAGTGATGTCCGTCAAGATGTGTGTGTGTGCGTGTGTGTGTGTGTGTGTGTGTGTGTGTGTGTGTGTGTGTGTGTGTGTGATTTGGATTTTTAACGTAGCTTGAACAATTTTTCAGTCATATTGCTACGATGTCTGCAGTGTGGCAGTTTATAGTGATGTCTAGCACTGGGGCATCATGCTGCAGACGTGTAGCATGATGTCACACCCAGTCACATTATTCTGGCACCAGGCCAACTAGTCCTAACACTAACCTCTTAATGCTGAGCGCCAAGCGAGGCAGCTGTTAGTACTATTTTTATAAGTCTTTGGTATGACTCGGCGGAGGTTCGAACCCGCGACCTCTCGCATCCGAGGCGGACGCTCTAACCACAAGGCAATCGGAGCGGTTTCCCTCAAGATAACTGAATGTTTAATAAATTTTTCCAGATCGGCCACGTCGATGATGGTTGCTCCAGTCTCATGATTCGCCTTTCCCATTCCGTAATATTTTGGAGGCTGCATACATTGCCACGAAGGGAATTTTCAAAGTGTTCTACCACACGCTGCGCAACAAAGTTCCGTTTGCCGTCGCTCAAAAGGGGCAGGTTGTGAGGGTATAGGCTGTGTACCACTGCAGTCATGGGGTAGTCATTTTAATAGTAAGATTTGTCAGTACCAGTAAGAAGATCTGGTTTGGTATCACACGAAATATCAACCACCTTTTCGCCCTTAAGATGTTTGGTCACGTTTGTCTACCACCTTCCATTTATCCTTCTTCATCCTAAGTGATAATCTTGTTGCGAATTTTAGAAAACGCCTGTCGGAACGACGGGTGAGAGCTGCAGAGGTAGTGGCAGAACGTATGTCGGTCACTGGCTACTTAGAATCAAGCGATCGTCTCGGACTTAATGCCCCAGCATAATTTCGAGCGGGTAGTCCTCTTTGATGCAAAACTTGCTAAAAAGACATGCACAGTGCCATCAGCTTCAACCTATTCCTTGGCGTCACAAAGATGGCGATACCAATCAAGGTCTCTCTCTTATAGGTGTTACCATTTCAAGATGAAAGGAAATTTTGGGTTCTTAATTTCATTAGCGTCCAAGCATCCAACTTGCTGCTGCAGGGCCCGCTCAACGCGCTTGCCACGTCTAACTGGTTCAAGCAATACATCAAATGTGTGTCAACGGTAACGTTGCTCCCGGGGCTGCTGCAGAACTATGCCGTTCCTGGTGTTAGGGAGTCGATCACCCGTCAGTATGATCACCTTTCTGTTTTTGAAGATGAATTTTACAGTAATCTCTTAAACAGGGCCGGTTTAACTCTAAAGGCGAATTAGGTGGCCGCCTAAGGCGCCAAAGATTTGGTGGCCACCAAAACCGAAGCACACTATCAGGTTATTAATTTATTATCGTTAAATATGTAGATTAAATAATGAAATGAATAAATTATCAAGCCGAACGTGTATTAATAATAATGAACAGATTATGGTAAGCGATACCCGCGGGGAGGGGGAGGGCGCAAGGTGGAAGGTTCGCCTTGGGCGTACCTTACGCCAACCCTGTTTCTAAATGTGACACTTGGCAACAAATAATTTTACAAACTCTTATCTACTTCCCGCCATTATAACTGTTCAATTTTAATAAGTATGCCCATGGTGAAACATTTCTTCAAAACAAATGCAAATAAAGACACTACAGGGATTCAGGCAGCCCGCCTGTTATGTACCTCCAAAGACGTGTTTCTTTTAGACATGCCTAGTTCTTGCTTTCCTCTTGGGAGGCGAGGAGAGCCGTTTTAAAACTTGAGATTGGCTATATTTGTTCGTTTTCGGAGGGGAATCAGAAAATGATGGTTGGAGGCACAGCGACTGTTGACTCGGCACCAGATATCTAGCCTTTGCGCATACACACACACATACAAGCATGCGCCCCCCCCCCCCAGACACACACATACACACTGTGACATTCCTCCGCCATTTTCTCATAGACTTACTATGACCTTGATATTTGACCATTAAACCCCAAAATCCACAAACATCGCTCAAGGAACAAAATCCGTAACAAAAACGTTATTGCGCACAGCCCATTTCTTTTTGAGGCATAATCGCATTCACGTTTACCTCAAAATCAACCGACCCCTTCCTGACCCTAAGTTCAAGCTCCTCCACAAACTTTGGCCAACGTACGTGGTCTACAATTAAATTTATTACACGAAAACTTTTCTTGGTTCGGTCATCTTCTGAACTCCAAATCAGTATGCTTCTTTCCAACAAAAAGAGTAACCAATCTACATGGTCGAGAACTTAAAGATTTTATGCAGAGATCATTCCTCGTTTTCAACCACAGTGACCTTGATATTTGACATTTTAATCTACAAATAAACATTTTTTTTTTTCTTATCCAAAGTGCATGCGATCCAGAATATTTAGTCTAGGTTGTGATGTAGAATTTCTGTGCGGAAATCATTGTTCCTCTTTCAGTAAGTGACCTTCGCCTTTAACCTTTAGACCTCAATATTAATAGACTTTTTAAAGCCAAATTGCAAGTCACTCACAAAATTTGGCTTCAGTTGGCGATGTTAATCTAGCGTTATTATGCAGAAACATGATTTCTTCTTTCGGTCACAGTGACTTCAATCTTGGGCCTTTTCACCGAAATTAATAGGTTTCTTCTTTCGGTCACAGTGATTTCGATCTTGAACCTTTTCACCGAAATCAATAGATTTCTTCTTACGTAATGTGCAAGACATACACATAATTTTCTGAAGTTAGATCAGTAAAACTAAAGTTATTTTGCAAAACAGTACAAGCAGACGTAACAACTACATACTGTAATAAATTTGGAGTATGCGCATTTGGTTATAACGCTCCGTTTTAAGGAATTCTTAGATTTTTGTGACTTTCGTTTGATGATGGGAAGTCGGTCCTGTGGAAATTTTCCTTAGCCAGAAATAATTAGCCATTTACTATGAGCAAACGTCACGGAGTGAACTATTAGTGAGTTTCCATGATGTCATGGTTTACGTTTGGTGAATTCAGGTCAGAGCCTCGTGAGTGTCCCTGATGTTCCTTAGTCCTTATTAAAATTTAGTTGTGTACATTGGTTGTTTGACTCCAGGTGCAGTATTTATGATTGGAGACTGGTAAAATACATAATGGAATAAATGAGAAGGGACTGTTCCGTCGTCGGCAGGTTCCCTTTATGTTGCTATGGTGGCAAATGTGATGCAGTTTTGCAGGCGAAATGTGGCTTAAAACCACGATTTGACTGGCCTAAGGTGGCTTAGTAAAAATAGTTTCTTTTGTTAGGGGTTGTTGTATAGTTTTACGGCGTGAAATGCTGACGGTACAGAAAGTTAACGAAGAGAAACCATGCAGATGTGCGCATGATAGACAATTGGAAAGTTGTGAGATTTGTGGTCTTGTATTAATTAGAGTAAAATTATTTATAGGATAGACACGTTGGGCTTTCTAATTTACAACAGAAGTCGTATGGATGTCTTTGGAATTAGGGGAAACTGATGACTTCTAGCGGAATCGCGCCAGGGTTTGACACCGCTCGGTCAGGTAAAACCGCTGGATTGTTGCAATACGTACACCAGACAAGAATTTGGCTGGCGAATGTAAAGGAGATGCATCTGCTTTTGTATGTTTTATTTTTATTGTTATATATTAAGCATCTGATTCTCATTTGCAAGCAGAAAATCTCATATAAATAATTAAGCAACATTAGCTCATTGTTATCGAATTATGAAAGATCATCATTCACTTTGCTTGTACATTTCGCTGCATCGGAAAGCAATCGGCTCTTTCTGCAGCATTCAAAATCAAGGCGAGAATAAGAATCAAAAATATATGATGGGGAAGAAATTGCTTTCAACATTCGGGTGGAATCTTGAATGAACTTAGTTTCTTGAACTCACTTAAACGTAGATATAATTACAATCATTTTATCACATGGTCGTATTCGCATTTGTAAAATATATATGCAAGCAAATTCATGTCTGTCTGGAAACCATTTGCATAATGTGGTATGTCCACTCTTGTATTAATTTCCTGTCTTCTTCGTTGTATTTCCATTGTATGTACCGTAGTTGCTCATTTATTAGACGGGTCCAACGGCAAACAACATAGAATCTGATCTGCCGTCGCATAAGGCGCTGGCAAATCAATGTATATTTTGTTCTACTGATTATTCCCAGCAAGTTGCATCAATCCAGATTTGCCAGCAACTGATGCGATGGCAAATCTTGATCTATGCAGTTTGCAGTTGGATCCGACTTACAGGCGAGTAAATACGGTATATAATGTAATCAACAAGAAAGGATGTGTGGGACGGAGGCATAGAAAAATCCTTAATTTAAATTGAAAGTCCCATAATACAATGTCCAGATAAACTTTACAGTTTGAAGGTTAAAATAGCAATACAAACCCATCAGCAAAGCGCTAGGTTTTATTTGTGTTACAATGACAATTCTGCACTTATAATTTTTTTTATATCAGAAATAAACGAAACTGTGCATGTAAAATCAATCCCCAGTTTTTAATTAACGTTTCAATCTATGTGTTTCTACATCTAATATATAGCAGAAAGGCAAAATATGGAATAAAACCCGTCATTCATCACACGCCCTTAACTAAATACATATTGTTCTGCATCATTTCTAATGAGATCGATGATATAAATACTTGTGTGCATGTCATTGCATCTTAGTTCTACTTTTATTTCAGTTTTGCTGTAATTCATGTCCGTACTTAATTACATTACAATTATCTGAACGCTGAAACATTAAACCGAAATAAAACATTTTGCAAGAAAGACATTTCTAGAGTCAATGGTTCTTATTTATCAGCCTCAATAATCCAATAACGCTATTAGAGTCAATGGTTCTTATTTATCAGCCTCAATAATCCAATAACGCCATATGTGATTCAGGAAAAAAAATCAAGATACTCCATAATCGTTTGAAGTGAAAAACTCAAATATCGTGGGATAATGATCAAGCGTTCTCGGTTAAATTTAAACATCTTTAATCCGTCTTTGTTAGCAATCTGATCAGAGAAAGAAATTTCATTGAAAACGAAAGAGTGCATAGACCGGCAAAAAAAAAATAGTTCAGAACATTTGGCCTCTACTTTATTTGTTGTGACCAATTGCTAAGGTCCATTTAATACGTATCTCGATTGTAATTTGAGTTAAGTCAAATTCTTCATTGTCTCAATATATGTTGTTGCAAAATGTGATTTGTCCATGCTCAATGGAGCACTTCCATTTTCACATCTTCAGTTTCGGAGGTACGTAGTTCTTCCACGTTGTAAATATTGCTGTAGTGAGCAAGCCCATGATTTCTAACGGAAGTGATCGATCAGTAGGAACATCCTCGGTTATTTCTGTGAGAAAACATAATCGGATGAATGTACAATGAAAGCTTTACGCAAAACAGATACCGCTATCTATTTGGCCACATCAGTTATTTCTACGATTGGTCTTACCGTGACTGACTGAGACGTTATGAATGTAAAATAGAGTTACGTGTATTCGCACTTTATTGGTCAATCCTAATTTTGTAAATAACCGAGGTGGTCCGAATGGCACTAATCGGCATATCTTTGACTGATCGGAACATGTTCGGTCAAGTTGAGAAAGAAGCCTTAGATGCAATTCGTCTCCATTGAGAACTATATTCTGGACTACATTCGTTCACAGTAGTTTGGTACCCATAATGTCTCCAGTACACTTCGCTCCATCACGAAGGTCATTGTAATGGACAGAAATGTAGTATAGACTTTCAGGGCACAAGACTACGTTCACATGGAGCAGCAGAGAGGGTGAACCCTACAACTTTTTTTCTGACCTTATTTTATAAAAATAAGGGTTCCTACGAAGATAGGAAAAATTTGCCTGATGGGGGGATACTCAAAAAGCCGAGATACAAGGTCAATAACGTCAAATTGAAACCTCTAACCAACCAAATAATTTGGACCATTTTTAAAAAGCGGGTTTTTTTATTTTTTGTGTGCAGAGAGGGTGAACCCTAAAAAGTTGTAGAGACCTTATTTATAAAAACTAAGGGTTCCTACGAAGCTGAAAAATACCGTCAATAACGTTTAAACCAAAAAATTCTCTAATTGGGCAAGATTATTTTTGACTCTTTTTCAAATTTTTATGCGACTCGTTTACTCGCCGGGTCACCCAACTGTTGTCGTCCACGCTCTGCTGCTATAAATTAACCAAAGATTTTATCCAGACCTATACGGTACCTTGATCTTGGGTCATGTAGATTTATTGTTATAAATCCGAATGGAACAGCTTGTGCTTTTGAAAAGAAGTTTTTAAATTTAATCATGTCCATATCTCCTGAACACCAAGTATAATAAATATTTTGCAGCGTATGATTATCTACTCCATTAAACACAACCAAAATATTACAGTTGTCTCTGATCACCTTAGGTATCTGTGTGTATCTCTGAGTAACATAAATCACGTCCGTGTTTTTATGTCTACCTCGAGAAAATATTCTAGCTGGATTTGATTGTTTGTCCAGCATAACATCATCATACACTACTAAATTATTAATACTTCCGTCCAGATCATCTACAGAAGGCGCTTCATCAATATCATTAATAAAATCAATAACGTCACTGTCTTCATTTAACACTTTTGCATTTTCATTAAAATCTTTAAGTACTTCATAGCATCGTTGATCATCTACAGATGGTGCTACTAAATATAATTTATCCCACTTTAGCCATCTCATTATCAGATTGAGCAATAATTGCGTTTTACCAGATCCAGATGGACCTATTATAATCATTCTAATGGAATTCGGAAGCGCTGGATGGTGCTTTACTGGTTCTTGTTCTCGTGTCGCTGAAAAGTCAATTATATCCATATAATAAATAATATGAGTTTATATTGTGTTCGATGCAGAGTACCCACCCATACCGTTGGATTGACAACGATAACAACAAAAAATAAAAGACGTTCAATTACAGGTAAATGTGCAAAATATGGTACAAAAAAATATAAATTTATTTCTGCTTCGCAAATAGCGCGTGGTGGTGATATAACCGCATCATTAGGGAAATTGCCAGGAGCTCCGTGGGCCAAATACCCCGGTGAGAAACACCTTCCTGGATATAATTACTGTGGTTCTGGAACTCGACTTGATATCCGACTTGATGATCAAGATCAACCAAGACCCGGAGAGTATCCAGTAAATAAAATTGATCAAGCATGTCATGTTCATGATGTTGCTTATAAAAGTAAAGATTTGCAGCAGCGGCATCTCGCAGATGTGAAATTGATTCATGCGCTAAATGCTATACCTAATAAATCTCTCAGAGAAAAACTAGCTAGTTTTCTAGTAAAATCTGCTATGAAAAGTAAAATAATGCTCGGGGCTGGTAATTAATTATATAACTATTATAATGGAATCCATTTATTATTCCCCGAGAGGATATTGGAGAGGTAAAGCAGCAATCAGTAAACTTGCTGAAGCAGCAAAAGTTTCACGTAATGTTGCTGCATCATGGTTAGCACGACAGGCAATATGGCAAATTTATCTACCACCACCTAAAAAAATTCATTACGCACATTTTGATGTCAGCATCCCCAATGAAGTTCATCAAGCAGATATTTTGTTTTTACCACATGATACTGTTAAAACACGTGGACGAAAATCACGCACGTACAAATACGCATTGACTGTTGTTGACGTTGCAAGTAGATATAAAGAAGCGGAACCATTATCAACAAAGACAGCATCTGAAGTTGCATCTGCGTTTGAGCGAATTTATCAACGTGGTGGTCTACGATGGCCACAGTTATTACAAGTTGATCCTGGCAAAGAATTTCTTGGTGCAATATTATCTTTGATGAAGCGACATAACGTTAAAGTCAGACGAGGACATACCGAAATTCATCGTGATCAAGCAATTGTTGAACGATTTAATCGAACACTTGCTGAGCGGTTATTTGGATATCAATACGCAAAGGAAATATCTACTGACTTTAAGTCGGGTGAGCGATCTCGTGAATGGGTTGCAAGGTTACCAAGTGTGATATCTGCATTAAATAATGAAATTACTCGTGCAACTTCCATGAAACCTTCTAATGCAATAACAAAAAAATATATACCCCGTAGCGATAACGTACAACGCCGTGAACAACCAGTATTAGGTAATGTAACTGTGAGATATTTATACGAACCAGGGGAGCTTGAGGGTGGAAAAAAACGTGCAACTGACCCTATCTGGAGCGTGACAACACATACAATTTCTAGCGTTGTTAGATCCACTGGAAGACCTGCCATATACAGACTAGATCCTACTGCACCTCAACGTGGATTTGTGATTGAACAATTACAAGTAATTCCTGCAGATACACAATTACCACCACGTTCACTTATGTAAATTAGCACCAGGGCGTCCAGCGCCCCGGCGTCGATTACATTCAAGACAGGTCAGCATCACATTTTCACGTGTATGACCAAGATCACTATTAATTCTGTCTACGATAAACTGTCTTGGATTGTTATTCGAATATTGCCATAACATTATTGTGTTACAGCTTGCACAATGATTATTCTGTAGTTGCTTCAGTGTTATAATAAATTCAGTATCAATATCAAAGTCACGCTTATTTTTTTTTTGTCACATTGTTTATAACCCGCTAATTTTTTCTTTATTATAGCAGCGTCATTAGTAATTTACTCAGTTATCACGTAATCTATAATAACCCTATGTAGTTGAGTTATTCTTCTAACACGAGATACTGCAAGATAGACTAAGTTTGACCATTCGATACGATCATCTACAATCCAGATATTTGTATCAGAGATAGTTAATCCCTGTGACGAATGAATCGTTATAGCGTATCCTAACATCCACGGTGATCTTTCCATGTTCAATGCGCTCTCAACAACATCAATGGCAACCAAAACAATGTCATTCAGTACAAGATTTTGTACTCGGACATTTTCAGTGTCTCCACATGGAATTTCAACTTCAATATTCTGTCGTCGAGTATCTGCTGGGCGATAACACAAAGGTACAGGTAACGTTGGAAACTTTTCTTTATGTAACGTAAATAATTTCTTTTGCAGTTCATCACGAACTATCTTTCTACTTGCGACTATCAAATCAGCAGGTCTCCATGAATTCAAAAAATCATTCATAGTTGTCTCTGGAATTACTTTACGCATAATCTCACATTGTATTTTATCTGGCTGTAGTCTGATTAATCTTTTAAGTTCTTTCAGCGGCTCATCAGTAGCTCTATGGTCATCATGTATTTCTTCATAATAATCTACATTATTCTTTAGCCATTCATGTGGAGACTGTCCAACAAAGGGTGGTGGTTGACCATGATCGCCACACATAATCACAGCAGTATTCTTTGTCAATAACCATTCAAGAAATGTCTTTAGTGTTTCTAACGACACCGTGCATATCTCGTCCCATATAATATACTTAGGTATATATTTTTCACCCATTCGCTCAGGAGTCCACGTGTCTCCGCACCATCTAAAGAAACTATGATATGTACATGATTTTACTCCTCGTTCTTTTATTTCTCTAGCAAGTTTATGTGTAGGTGTCAAAACAATTATATCTGAACTATTATTCATAAATAAATTAATCGCACGAGTTGTTTTACCTGAACCACCGCATCCGTTAAGATAAACAGTCTTATGTCTAGCTACAGGATCGTATACAGATGGTGCAGATGATTTTGATGCTTGATTATTATTTCTGTAATATATTTCCTTAATTTCAACATCGGCAGATTCAGAATAACTAAGTATATTTTCTTGTTTTATCCTCCATGTCCCCCATTCACCATCACCGAGTAGCGGTTTTAATAAATCCTTATATTTTTTATGTATATAAAATGAATCCGTAGCGACTCTGACAGCGTGACGAGGAAATCTATTTATCATCGATAGTAGGTTTATCGAAACATAAGCTAACATCGAAGATCTTAAATGAGTAAATTGTGGTGAGTCGCCATCAAGGTAGCTCACAATGGTACCTAGTTTTGTTCCACCTGATAAATAAGCATTACATCGACTTATAAATGTGTTTTTCTCCGTTGTATCAGCAATTATAAAATCTAGTTCAGCGTCGTCCATAATCAATCTTGTACACACTCGTTTATAATCGTATGAACCACCTTGAGTAAACTTACCGATTATCTTTTCATCCAAGATCTTTTGCAAGTTTTTCATCATGCTCGTTCCTGCATTTACTTATTTTAATGACATGATCTTCGTCAAGATCAGGGGATTCTTTCCTGGCATCATCGACACTAAATCTGTCCGGTTCTGGTAACCAAACTTGCTTCTGTGAACTATACGATATAATTGCTTCAGTTACCCTCAACGATATTAAAAATCCAGCATCAAGCATATACCGCAATAGTACTATCGGAACCCAACATTTTTCTGAAAAATGTCTTCCAAACCAAACATAAGTAATCGCATGGAGATCCTCTCTAAACTCGAATGATTCTACATAAGCAAATCCTGTTAGGTCAAAATCTGGTCCTTGGGGAAGGGGTCCGTTTATTGCAACCCTGGTCATCTCATGTGTAGGATGTCCGAGTTTCTTAAAGTATTTAGAACATTCTCCATATCCAAGAAAACTCACAGGATAACATGCAGCCATATCAACTGAGATAACATCACTATAATCGTATTTGGTATTCCATAATCCACCGTGTCCATATTCTATACAACTTTTTTTGATATCTTCAAGGAATTCTGATCGTGTCGTTTTCCATGAATTTTTCAACTGAGCGAAATGAGCAGCAACCGATGGTACGGTAAAACAATTATTCAGTAATTGTCCAACTATGACATCATCAGAAGTATATTTCAGTGCAAGATGTTCCATTTCTTCATGAAGAGATTCTGTA